>NDXB01021981.1:55639-81318 GCA_002631895.1 Agapornis roseicollis | reverse complement strand
AAGGGGGGGGGGGGGGGGGTAGGAGGAGAGTACAACAGCTATTGCAAGATGACAGTGATGTGGTAAATAGTGATTTTTGTAAGGACTCCGTTCTAGTATGTAATGAGGTGCAGGGCAGCTCACTGGGCAGTATTACACCGTCTTCATCATACTGTCTTGCTGTCCCTTCATGCTTCTTCATAAGATTGTCACTGTTTCTTTGTCTTGTCTGTGTGTCGTCCCCCCCCTGCCCCCCCACCTCTTCCTGGTTTTATTTTTCCCTTTGCTTCTCTCCCCTGTGGGTGTTTGCAGCAGCCAAGTCTGGTTATGTAAAACCTCCCTGTGTACACGGGGTCACCTCATGGCATGTCATCAGGTTTTCTGCAGCCCAGGTCCATGCCAGACTAGGTTTTGTTCTCTGCTAATCTCTGCAGCGCAGCAGACAGTGAACTGCCAATTGAAAACTGTGACAGGAGGATTAGTGAGCATCTGGTCAAAGAGAAAGGGCAATGGAGAACTTTCCTGATCTAGTGAGAACTTGAATGGTGCAAGACCTTGCATTAATGGCACGATGCACTGTGCCTTTCCTGACTCTCTGCTGTGAATCACTGCGAGGGTCAGGTTCATAAAGCCTTCGGGAATACCTGATGTTATGAAGAACCTTGTAAGTTCAGTTTTGAAACATTCTGTAAGTGTGTGAATGAGCTACAAGGGAATTTATATGCAAGAATGGAAGGAGTAAGGGTTAACCTGTAGAATTACCATTCAGTACTTTGAAGATTACTGAATGTGTGTAAGATAAAACAGGTGTCCTGGTGAATATTAGTGTTTCTCTCATGTTTGAATTCAAGTCTTTACTTTTGCAACATAATTCTTAAAGGCTTCCTGTTCAGGGGTCCTTCAGTGTGGTCAGCTTGTCCTGCCTATCTCACTTAGAATTGCTTCCTCTGCTCTCCCTGTATTCTTGGTTTACTGTTTTCCTCTGAAGCTTTCTGTCCTCTGCCTCAGATACTTCTAAACTTATTTCCATCCCCATGTTTCTCAAGCTCTTAACCTAATGTTACGTACTCAAGCTTACTATAAGTGACTCCATGGTGTGCAGATCTTAAAAGCATAGCTGAAATACAAGTTTAGCTAAGCTGGTAACAAATTATGTAGCAAAGTGTGTGAAGCAGTATTTTAGTTATATATATATTCTCATAGAATTCATTGGTTTTCTACATAAATGGGTAATTTTGTAACGTGCTGCTACCCAGAAAGAAAACCCAAGTGTGATCAAAGTCAAAACCCCCCCTGTGTGTCATTGAAACAGGACTCTAGACTGAGTAGGCAGTCGGGATAGAGACCTGCTCATAACCTTGACCTTTTTTCTTCTGTTTCCAGTACAAGAGAAATTGCCTTCTGCAGAGCTGGTCTCTTCAAGGGAAAATCGTTGCTTTCATTTTAGCCTTCCCATTCCTCCCCAGACATGCCTGCTCTCTTAGAAGCTGGTTTCATTTGGAGCTACACAGTTTATGCCTGTTTCTTTTTCTAGTCAGTTCTGTGTTCTACATGTGTCTGAGTGGCAGTGCTGGAGAAACAAAAACTGCTCTGCAGAGGTTCAAAAGGGCTTTACTGCACCGGGGACCCAAGAACAACGTGTTCCTGGTGACATGTTTGCATGTGTATTGAATTGCTTTCAATTTTGTGCATCTGTCCCAAGCCTGAAAGAGGATGGGGGTAAGAATTACAGGGTAGTTCTACTCTGCACTTAAAAAGACCTGGATATTTCATGCAATATATCCATTGTACCATAAAATATACTGTGGGTATTGATACACTGTTTAGTTAAAACTTCAAGTTGACCCAAATATTGAGATCCTAGGTTAGCATTTTAGTACGACACAGGGTGGATGTAACTCTTACAAGTGACATCTTAGGATCTTTAACTACCACATGTGGTCATGGTATCAAAGTGCTGGGCCTGAACCAAAGAACTGGCATGCTGGTATGAAACAGGAGCACCACACCATTGTCCTGAGGACTGGCTGGGAGCATTGTGCTATCTCCTGACTCACCTGATGTCTCTTTCTGCTGGAGCAGGGTTTCCCTTGGAACTCCCATCCCAGTACTAAGCCTAACCTTGTTTAGCTTGAGGCCTGAGAGTACAGGCTGACGGCAGAGCTGCACTGTAACAGAGTAAAGAATCCCTTCTGAAGTGCTGTTAGCAGCATAACTGCAATTTGAGCAAGAGGTCTTGTTTGCTTCCCACAAAAATTAAACCTTATTTTTCTTGTTCACATCTGTCTTCACATCAGTAATTGGAATTTTACTGCATAAAGAGTGAATATTATGTTTGGTCTTATTTACCAGATCTTACAGCAGAAACTTTTTGCCCATGCTTCAATTACTTTTAACTTCCTTTCGTCCTATTCTGTGGTTGTATAGGTTTCATTTTCAAATGTGTTATATGCCAAAATCATCTTGGATTCTGTGGGCTTATGGGTTGGTTTTTTTTGTGGTCTTCTCTATAGTAACCTAGGGTATAAACAAACCCATTAACTTACATAGGCTTACATGCTTGTAAACTTTGGATGCTCTCAGACATCCCAAACTTCCAAATTCACTTGTCTTCAGTATGAAAGTAGCTTTTTGTGGAAGAGAAGCAGTATGTATAGGAAGCACTGCTGTGTTTTTATCTGAAATAATATATGTAGGTTCTGGGTGCCTCTTGAATCTGTTAAGTTATGTAATAAAAGCCTTGTAAGATTGAGATCTTTTAATGTTTTTTTAGCTCAACATGATGCATAAGTTTAAAACTGCATCTGTTTAAAGGGATTTATGACTAAACCTGCTTGTTTTTCTACAGAATTGTCTGGTGTTTCTCAGCTTGAAGAAGATCTGCAGTCATTATTGATCCTCTTTCTTGGCGTTACCATTTTTGAAGTGAAGTTTGCCTAGCTTTCTAGTGTGAGCTCTCTTTTCAGCCATCTTAAACCAAACCAATAATAATAAAAGAAATATTTTTTTGATCCATAAAGTAGACAAGCTGTAGCTCTACAATGTCCAAGTCATTCCAGCAGTCATCTCTGAGTAGGGATTCACAAGGTCATGGGCGTGACCTCTCTGCAGGAATAGGCCTTCTTGCTGCTGCTACCCAGTCTTTAAATATGCCAGCATCTCTTGGAAGGATGAACCAGGGTACTGCACGCCTTGCTAGCTTAATGAATCTTGGAATGAGTTCTTCATTGAACCAACAAGGATCTCATAGTGCACTGTCTTCTGGTAGTACCTCTTCCCATAATTTGCAGTCTATATTTAACATTGGAAGTAGAGGTCCGCTCCCTTTGTCTTCTCAGCACCGTGGAGATGCAGACCAGGCCACTAACATTTTGGCCAGCTTCGGTCTGTCTGCTAGAGACTTAGATGAACTGAGTCGCTATCCCGAGGACAAGATCACTCCTGAAAACTTGCCTCAGATCCTTCTACAACTTAAAAGGAGGAGAGCTGAAGAAGGTTATGGTAGAGATGGCAGATCATCCACACGGGAACCACCATACAGAGTACCTAGGGATGATTGGGAAGAAAAAAGGCATTTTAGAAGAGATAGCTTTGATGATCGTGGTCCTAGTCTCAACCCAGTGGTTGACTATGACCATGGAAGTCGTTCTCAAGAATCTGGTTATTATGACAGAATGGATTATGAAGATGACAGATTAAGAGATGGAGAAAGGTGTAGGGATGAATCTTTTTATGGTGAGACTTCGCATAACTATCATAAATTTGACAGTGAGTATGAGAGAATGGGTCGTGGTCCTGGTCCCGAGAGATCTCTCTTTGAGAAAAAGAGAGGTGCTCCTCCAAATAGCAATATTGAAGACTTCCATGGATTCTTACCGAAGGGTTATCCCCATCTGTGCTCTATATGTGATATGCCCGTTCATTCTAATAAGGTGAGTTATGCACCAGATACTTCTATTTTCCTTTACGTTGTAGTATCTGTTCTGTTTTTACCTATTTCTTTAATGATTTCTATAGCCTGGTTGCTTTTGAAATGATCTGCAGGTTGGTTTGACAGTGAAAAAGGCACTTGATTATTTACACGGTAATTGTTAACAAACATTGTAAACCAGGGCTTTACATTAATGTGTTTTGTTTGCCCAGATTGCTTAACTTCAAGTCAAACAGCTGTCATCTACTGGGGTATCTTATTTATATTTTACATCTACATGTTCTCTTAACCACCAAACATCTGGCATTCATGCAGGTTTGGGGGGGGTGTTTATTGTTTTGTTGGTTGGGGGGGTTGCAGTGTACCTGCTGTGCTGTTCAGGAAGCTAGTTTCAGCTCTCCTCCGCATCTGTCTTGATTGCTGATTTGTATGTAGTTAAGATGCATTCTTGCACAGTTCTGCTTTTTCCCTGTCCAAAGGGAAAGAGTTAATGTAGAGCCCTGGAACTTAATTGCAAAAGTAAAAACCACGTTTTAGATTAGCTCATTCTTGCCTTTTTAATTTCACTTTTAACACTTTATCTCATACTATGGCTGAAATTTGTCGTCATTTTTCTCCTTTTTCACAACTTTCTTAGACACTTCAGACTCACTTTTTATTGTCATATGTTGCATCTCTCCCTGTAGACTCTCCCAGCAATCAGTCTGCTGTTGCAGTATCCTGCGCTGTGTTCCTAGTAGTGTTCTTTACTTGGCCCACAAGTAGAGTGGATCTTCGGATGTATTCGGTTATGCTGAGACTTCCCTCTTAGTTTAGCTCAGCTCTCTGCAGAGGTAGCAGGTTACTCCAGATGTATCCCTGTGTATCCAGACGTTATTTTCAGAGCCTTCTCACTTTGAGCTTTTCCAGTTTTACTCATCTTGCTGGTTTTCAGTATACACCAGGCAGTTCAATTGGCTAATGCAGAGTCCCTCTTGTTACGATTAGCAGCTGATTAACCTTCAAATGCAAATATAATACATGCTGTTACTGTAAAATGGATACAATGTGGAATTGCTGTTACTAACCATTTCTTTACAGTTACCTCTCAAAAAGCGCTGCTTCCCTACATCTGATCTTTCTGACACACGACAGTTACTTTGTCCCTGCAAGGAACTGATCAAACCAGCCTTAGAGCCACACGCTGTATGACTCCAGCTGATCTGACAGTTTATGAACTGGTGTTGCTTTAATTGCTTTCAATATAACATAATCACAGTAATCCGGGTTTCTTGTCTCCTGTATTTGACCTTTATTTTCATAGAAGGTTTTAAGTGTTAACGGTTTAGATGCCATGCTCAGGTCTGTAAAAGGACTTCATTTGGTTAGATTGAAAACATAAACTTCTGAGGCCCTTGAAGATGGCAACCAATAATCCTGTAAGTAGGGTTCTTTTTAGCACTTTATTGTAAAGCCTCGTGCGTCTTAGTTTGCTTTGGTATGCAGATCTGCTGAAAGGAAATCCAGTATGAAATATCTTCCCAGGTATGAGAAATACCAAATTCTTTTGACAGCATAACTGAAGTGGCTGTGACTTCTTCTGTAACATGTAAACCCATCCAGTTTTTAGGAGTATGCTTTGACTTAAACTGCTAGTACACCATAAAATATTTGAGATTGGATCATCTGTGGCTTATGACCCACATTTGGGCTTTGTTTCTAATAGCAGAAATCACGTCACCACAAGAATTTTTCTCTTTCTCTCCTTTTTTCCTCTGCTTTGCATATCTGACAGTTACAGAATGTCTTATTTTGTGTCTCCCACAAAATTGGATCCAGTTGAACTTGCAATCTGATCCGAACAAAACTGTATGGAAAGCAGAAAGGGAACGCTTTTCTTAGCTGGGACAATGTATGATTACTGCAGTACCAAAATCTCATTTCTCCCACCTCCAAATAGAAATACGGATTTTTTGGAAGGGTATGGTAGCACAAGGTGTGTTTTAAGCCTGAGCAAGGGGTTAAACCCCCTTCACTGGCAGCCTAATCCTCTGCATTTTCTTAGTCAGCCATGTTCTTGACTGCTGCTTTCAATTGATGTATGTATATTTTAAGGCCCAGTTTGTTTTCTGTCTCATTGTGAGAAAAAATGTGCCCCAGTTTCACTAGGCACTTTGTCACTCTGATCCCTTTCTGAAGGAGCGAGGTGTTAGCTGTGCAGGGATTTTCTTTGCCAAGGAAAAAGGCTGCTGCAACATGAGCGGATGAATTTGGAGGTTAATCACTTGGAATGGTAGTGCATCCCAAAGGGAAAGCATGGCCATGTCCCTAATAGAGGGCTGCCTAAAATTAGGTGCTTAAGTTTGGCCTGATTTTTGAAGAACAGTTTGTCCTCTTGCTTGTATCCATTGAGGCAAAAGGTAACCTGAGTGCTAGGAACCTCAGTTCAGATTGTATGTACCTTAACTTTGTTCAGCATCTGTCAGTATCTAGTGCCCTGAAACCTCAGAGGGGTGACACTTTAGACTGGGCAGAGGCAGGGAGGAAATCCCACATTAAGAACTTAATAAAAAGTTAATACTGTAGATGAGCCGTTGTTGCTCTGCAGGGGGGATCCTGAGTTACCTCTCAAATCTCCTAAAGGCACTTGAAATGGAATGAGAATTACATCTCCTGAACTTCGCCTTTAGTTTGCAGATAACCTCTGCTTCAGCTTATAATGATAATTCATTTAAGATAGCTTCAAAGCATGCTGTATCTACTGGAATTGGCCACTGAGGCTTTACAGATTGTGCACCCAAATGTAAAGGGGGTTTTAGTGTTGAAAGAACTCTTTTCTGGAGGATAGTGCTAAAACTAGTAGCAAGTTAAACTGAAGAAACTTTCTTTTAGGTATTAAATGCTTCCTAGGTAGGCTTGGGGGATTTTTATCCTAATTGCCATTGTATTTGTTAAGTTATAGCTGCAGTTCCTACATATTGCGCAGTTAACAAGAAAGTGGTGCTCTCATACCTGGATAAAATGAATGAAGTTTTCATCTCGCTCCATGTTATATTCTGTGTATTATGGAGTAATGTTGTCAAGTAGCTTAACAACACAATGGGAGATGTTAAATCCAGGTTTTTCTCCTTTGGAAAGTACAAGGTAGACATGTAGCATATGGAAACCCTTAGGAAGCCTCGGGAGTCCCTCATTGTACCCAGAGGGATGGCTGTAGAGTGGTGGAAACTAAACAGCAGGAAAGATGAGGGATTAGGAGAAACGGCATTTGTGGGTGCTGTGCAGAAATGCACATGGGAAAAGAGACAGAAAACAGTGGCTGGTGCAGGATCCATATTCACAGTTTTACAGATGCCAATATAACACAAACTAGAACTGTTACTTACCAGAGTGTAAGCAAGTGGAGATGAGGCACGTTGTACTTGGCTAAAGCAGGAGTCTCCCTATCTGCCCTTCTCTTGAATAAAGAACTCCATCTGTAATGACAAAAGTCTGCAAAGAGAAAGCAGAAGGCCCTCATTCCATGAACCAGGAGGAGTTTCACCTGGTGATTTGGTTTAATTATAACGATGTTCCTCCTCCCATGGGCCATCTTGATTTAGATCTCATTTTTTCCTGATTATTGTCCTGAAATGGTTCCATAGTTTTGTTTCTCCTGTACACTTGCAGTTTGTCCCCAGCTATGCACTTTGATTTCATTCAGTCTTTCCTTTCTGAATTCCTTGCAGCTTCTTGGCTGCTTTATGGTCCTGAAAATCTGAGTGCTTTTTTCACATTAACCTTTAAAAGCCTGAGGAATGAAGCAGAGAGTGGAGGAAATTCTAAAGCTACTGAGGACAAAAATGACCTCGGTATCCACTTACAAAAGTTGCAATCACAGTGATATGCATGTCTGCTGTAGCAGTTCCCCCAGGTAAGCTTTGCACTTTGGAGACAGGATAAGCCCATAGATCTCAAGGCATTGTTCATCAGACACCTTCTCACCCAGGTTAGGAGTTAAGAGGTGGGTCCAAGTTCAGTGTCTCTTGAAAGCACTACAGAAAGATTTTGTCTGTGAAGTTTTGATACTTCAGCTTAGAACAGAAGGTGCTGCGCTGTAGAACATTGTTTTGTTAAAGCTGGCTTCCCAAATGGGGCTGTTAATTGTTGTTTACTTTGCTGCAGGAGTGGAACCATCATATCAATGGAGCGACTCACAGCCGACGCTGTCAACTGCTGCTTGAAATGTATGAATTCCAAGTACAGTAAATACCCTTGTGGCAGGAGGGCATGTAGGAGCTTGCAGTTGTAGAGTCCCCGAATGGTTTGGGTTGGAAGGGACCTTAAAGCTCACCCAGCTCCAACCCCTGCCACGGGCAGGGACCCCTTCCACTGGAGCAGCTTGCTCCAAGCCCCTGTGTCCAGCCTGGCCTTGAGCACTGCCAGGGATGAGGCAGCCACAGCTTCTCTGGGCACCCTGGGCCAGCGCCTCAGCACCCTCACAGGGAAGAGCTTCTGCCTCAGAGCTCAGCTCAGTCTCCCCTGTTCTGGCAGGTTCAAGCCATTGCCCTTGGCCTGTCCCTACAGGCCCTTGTCCCAAGCCCCTTTCCAGGTTTCCTGCAGCCCCTTCAGGCACTGGAGCTGCTCTGAGGTTCCCCCAGAACCTTCTTTTCTCCAGGCTGAACAAGCCCAGCCCTCCCAGCCTGTTTCCATAGCAGAGCTGCTCCAGTGCTCTGACAGTCAATTATGCTGCACAAAGCAGGCTTAGAAAACATGGCGTGTGCCTCTTGGGGACTGAAACGTCTTAAAAGAGCATCTTCAGGACAAAAGGGATTTCTGTGCATAACTTTTCAATCCTGATGGTCTACATGGAACATTTGATCTGAACAGCTGAAAACCCATGGAATTTTGCAGTAGTCACACCAACTTCTAAATTTCTGTTGTGAAACATTCCATATGATTTGTACTGTAAATTAGCAGACATGTTACCTGCAGTGGAGGAAGCTTCTCTTTAAGAACAGCACTTCTGTCAGCAGAGAAGTCTCTTGTGGTGGTCCTGTATTGGGCAGAGTTACCGTGTACTTAACCTCTGGTAATGTGGAAAGGGATCACTACTTGTAGGGAAATTACTACATAGGTAAAGGAGACTTTCCTTAATTTTTTGTTGGTTTCTTTTCAGTTACCCAGAATGGAATCCTGACAGTGACTCAGGACATGGGATGTAAGTAGAAATGAGTTTTAAAGACATCCATAATGCTTTATGTGAAACAATACACCTCCTCCTCTTCAAACCGATACCTCCCTTTGTTTTCTACTAGCCAAAGAGCACCAGTAAAAGCAGCTACAGCTGACTTCTCCTTAAATGCTCTACAAAAATCAGGGGGGGTTGAGAATGAAGGCTGCCGTTTCTTGCTTTAAAATAAAATGTGTTTTCTCTTTCTAGGGGTGATCCCTTTATGTTGCAGCAATCCACAAACCCTGCACCGGGAATTCTGGGACCACCACCACCACCCTTTCACCTTGGAGGACCTCCTGTTGGGCCAAGAGGTAACAGCAGCCGGCACTTACTTCTGCAAGACATAAGTGCTTGATATGGTTTTGTTCTTCTTGTTCTAAACCACTGATAAATTAAAACAGTTTTGTGAGCAGTGGTACTGAAACACCTGAGTCCTTCCCTGGCCAAAGACTAGTACAGAGCCCATACTTCCTCCTTTCTACCATCTGTTAACTACCAGCCACATCATTTTGGCTGGGTTCTTATCTATGTTTGGTTAATCCACACATGGGTTGGACTGGAAGTTTTTTGTCTCTGATTTCTGATGTAGCTACATGTTGGTGGGGTTTGGTTTTTGTGGGACTTGCAAGAATTCAATGTCCTGAGTGTTTCTCCACCGCTTAGTTTCAAATTAATTTGACAAATAGATTTGAGGAGCAAGTGGGGAATGGGAAGATGGGCAAGTCTCTCTGGGCATGAAGGCAGGCTACAAAACAGTGGATTTGCCTGAAGTTGTTACTTCCTACCTTTGAAATAAAAGAGCAAAGCTAATCAATTGATGTAGGTATCCTGAGAGAGCACAAGTATTGCAGTTACTTTAAAGGAATTTTTAGGTGATGGATGCATTCATACCAGATTTCATCAAAATAATACTGTTAACTTCCCAAAACATCTCAGACTTGACTTTGAGCCCAACTATCGGAGAGGCTTTCTTAGGCATTCTGATAGAATTGGTGTTAGGTTAGAACTAAACCTAGCAGTCTCTCTCTCTAGAACCCCAACTTTAGTTCTAGAACTAAACCTAGCAGTCTCTTGCTCTAGAACCCCAATTTAAAACATGTATCTGGGTTAAAGAGATCTCACATCTTTGGGACCTTTTGCTATGCAAATCTCACTCTAAAACAGAGAGGTGGGATTTTTTTTCCAACAGGTTTTACTTATTCTCAGCTTTTTCTGCACATCAGTAAATGCAGCTGTGTCCTGGGTTCAGCAGTAGCAGTTATTTTTCTCGTTTTTAGTAGCTGGTGCAGCTGTGTTTTCAACTTTAGCCTGAGAACAATGCTGATAGCACCAATGTTTTCAGTTGTGAAGTAATGCTTACCCTGATCAAGGACTTTTCAGTCCCATGCTCTGCCAGTGAGGAGGGGCACAAGAAGCCAAGGAGGGACCAGAGATAGGACACCTGACCCAAACTAGCCAAAGGGGTATTCCATACCACTGCATGTCATGCCCAGTATAGAAACTGGAGGGAGTTACCCAAAAGGCCCAGATCGCTGCTTGGGTTGGACTGAACATTGGTCAGCGGGTGGTGAGCAATTGTATTCTCTCCTTTTGTTATTTTCCTTATTGTTGGTGGTAGCAGTGGTGGTTTTGTGTTACACCTCAGTTACTGGACTGTTCTTATCTCAACCTGTGGGAGTTATGTTCTTTTGAATGAGGAAGAAGGGGGGGAGTGAGCAAGCAGCTGCATGGTTCTGAGTTACAGGGTAGGCTTTAACCATGACAGGCTTTATCAGTGAAATTAAACAGAATGATCAGGAAGGGAGACTTCAAGTTACAAGATTGTTGAAACGTCCTTTTTGGACTGTAAGGAAATAATTAGGGTTTAAAATTTGATGTCATTCTGGTTTAGTATTACAAGTGATTTAACTTGATTTTGTATCTCTTAATCTATGATTCTAGCTCTTAAGAGCTTGTGAACACAAGACATGTTAACACCAGTGTTACAGGTTGAACTAAGCTTGCTCATTCTTTCATTTCACAGGAGCTGGAAACGGAAATATGCAGGGACCGAGACACATGCAGAAGGGCAGAGTGGTTAGTATTAAAAACTTGATGTTTTGAAAACTAGTTTTATATTATATACTTTGCTTTCATCAAGTCTTTAAAAGCAAGGGTTTAGGGTTTATTTGTGTGGATATACTGAAGCTCTGGGATAAGATAGGGGTTCCACTGTGCATTGTACTCTACAGAATTACAGTTTCCAAACTGTACAGACCCCATTTAAACAATCTGTTACGAGGAAGCTGTGGGCCATGAACACACAGGCAACTTTGGCACTGCAGGCATCCTCCTCTGTGGAATCACTGGAACTTCAGTGCTTTTATTACATGCATCTCATTTTGGTTACTACTAAAAAAATACAACCTAAGTAGAGCAGAGCCTTGCTGATACATGTTTTCTTTCCATCCTGTGATGCATGCTTTGTCTTCAACAGGAAACAAGCAGAGTTGTTCACATCATGGATTTTCAGAGGGGAAAGAACTTGAGATACCAGCTGCTTCAGCTTGTGGAGCCGTTTGGAATCATTACAAATCACCTGATTCTAAACAAAATCAATGAGGTAAGGTGAGGCCCTTCAGTACTGCTGCTGGCACTGCTCAGTGTCCTTGGTGTGCTTCCTGGCTGAGCTTACGTTTTAGAAGGACTTAGCTGCCAAACAAGGTAGCTGCGTGTCACCATGGTCACACGCATGAAAGGAGAGTGACCAGTATGTTTCATCCCAGAAAAGCTGTATTTTACCTTAAATATTGTTACAAAACTCTTCTGGTTGGCTGCTCAGGGCTTTCTCAAAAACACCCTGTGCCTGCAAATTCCTGTCTTGTTCTCATACTGTCTGGAAACCTGCTTGGTCTTAGTTTGGGTAATAGAGTGGTGTGTTTTGAAGTGTGGAAAAGCCAGTATTGCCACAGGAGAGAAAAAACAGGAAGCAATTGAATGTTCTGAATCCAAATCTAGGTGGAATGTAAACAAATAGAACTGTTTGTGCACCTAAAGAAAGTATGTGAAATTCATGCCAGGCTCTGCAGGTTGGTTAGTGTTGTAACCAAAAAGCAATTTCCACTTTTGCTGCATGTATTTTTACAGGAAAGCAAGGGAGAGCTTGATATTTGAAACAAAAATAGAGATTCTTGAAGGAGTAGCACTTAGTTTGGGCATTTCTGTGATTTCAGGCGTTTATTGAGATGTCAACAACTGAAGATGCCCAGGCTGCGGTGGAATACTACTCAACAACACCTGCACTGGTATTTGGTAAACCAGTGAGGGTCCACCTCTCTCAGAAATACAAGAGAATAAAGGTAAAGCATTTGTGGTTTAGCAGTGCCTTATTTTAACCCGGGGCTGACAGTGTTCTCAGGCACTCGTGTTTAATTTAGTCTCAATTTATGGACTTCTCAGCTGTATCATGTTAATACGGGACAGTCGCCCATGTATATTTTATGTAGTATGTCCTTAAACTTCATTCCCTCTTTGATTTTAGAAACCTGAGGGGAAACCTGACCAGAAAACTGAGCCACCAAAACCAGAGCTTGGGCGTGTGATTCACCTCAGCAACTTACCTCACTCGGGCTACTCTGACAACGCGGTCCTCAAACTGGCTGAACCCTATGGGAAAATTAAGAACTACATCCTCATGAGGATGAAAAGCCAGGTAACAGCCATAGGGACAGACAGGCCTGAGGGCTGGAAACGGAGGGGTTTAACTGTGGGGGAATGGCGTGCCTTTCATTGGGACATGTGGAGCCTCTCTGCTCTAGCAGAGAGTATTAGAGGTCTGTGTAGGTGGTGCTTGGCTATCAGCTTACTGCAAAATGTTACTGGAATGGGAGCTGCTTTAAAAAGAGCCCAGGCCTCAGCTGTGAAGATGATACATTTACCACTGAGGCTTAATTTTTGTTGTTATGCAGAGCTTTAGGAGTCTTGGGGTTTTTTAAGGCTGAAAAAACATCACCTGTGAAACACAAACAGATTCCACTCTTGCACGTCCTTCATTTGCCCTGGGTTTCTGATTCTTTAAAGCAGTCCTGCTGTGGCCAGAAAAGTGTTTTGGATGTGTATGTGCATGAGTCCTGTAAGTACCCTTGCTGTGTAAGCTGGATGCAGGAACAACTTCCTGCTCTCTGCGGGTGATACTCTAGCCCAGATGACTTTTTAAAAGCTTTTTCAGCAAACTCAGTGTGCTGTAGGCTTGTTTCTCAGAGGAACAACTCCCAAAGCTGGGAGCAGTTGCTGCCTGCTCCAGCCTTCCCTTGAAAAATAACAAAATGGGGAGTGTCTTGGCTACCCTGGAATTCTCAGATATTTAAACACCAAATAAATGAGTTTCATTGTGCAGATGCTTTTTGTCTCATAGAATCCCAGCCTGGTTGGTGTTGGAAGGGACCTTAAAGCCCACCCAGTTACGACCCCTGCCACAGGCAGGGACCCCTTCCACTGGAGCAGCTTGCTCCGAGCCCCTGTGTCCAACCTGGCCTTGAGCACTGCCAGGGATGGGGCAGCCACAGCTTCTCTGGGCCATCACCCTGGGCCAGCGCCTCAGCACCCTCCCAGGGAAGAGCTTCTGCCTCAGAGCTCAGCTCAGTCTCCCCTGTTCTGGCAGGTTCAAGCCATTGCCCTTGGCCTGTCCCTACAGGCCCTCGTCCAGAGGCCTTCTCCAGGTTTCCTGTAGCCCCTTTAGGTGCTGGAGCTGCTCTATGGTCTCCCCAGAGCCTTTTGTTTGGAATCAAGCACTTTGGTAAATTGGGGATGTTTGGAGAGGATGAGTGAGTCTAGAGGATGGGTCTGAATCTTGCAATTTCATTTCAGATTTGGACATGTTGTGTTTAAAGTTAAATAACTTTTCCTGTGGGAATGTTGTGCATTTCAGAGTAATTGTAAATGTGTTCTAATGTTTTCAGGCTTTCATTGAGATGGAGACCAGAGAAGATGCTTTAGCTATGGTGGAGCATTGTGCCAACAAAGCGCTTTGGTTCCAAGGCAGATGTGTGAAAGTGGATCTGTCTGAAAAATACAAGAAACTGGTGTTAAGGGTAGGTAGTAGTTTAGTTCTTCAGTTGCAGTTGAAGGTATAAAGTGAAGTAGAAGAGAACTGTTGCTTGCTGGAAATTCAGTGCACGGGTAAAATTGAAGGATTTGCTTTAGGATTTTCTGGCTCTTTAAGTGCAGTCACTTGGTGTGAGTGGGATGTTAGGAGGCCTGGAACAAAGCAAAAGACTTTTCCTTTCTGATTAAACCAAGCCAACCAACTACTAGAATGCAGATTTTGGAGAAATCAGGTTCATTCAAATCTAAACCATCTCTGTTTGGAACCCTCTGTCATGTTTGGTATTTCACTCACCCTCTTCTGAAGACCATCAGTGAGTAAAATCCAGCTGGGCAGCAGAGCTATATACTCCTATGTTGTACACTTAACTCTTGGCTTTGCCTTTCACAGCTGCTGGTTGGTTTGTCCATTTCATTGTACGCATAACTCTTGTGTACAGCAAAACAAGACAATGTCAGTAGGGACTCCTTTTTAAACTACCAAGTATTACCACAGAATGGGTTTCCTGTGTTGGATGGCAACCAAAACCTTTCTCTATAGCACCAGAAAGCTTTTTGTTTCCTACTGTGGACACTGATGCCACAGTAGATGCCAGGTAGATTGTCTTATCTCATTTTTAAGAATAAGCTTTGTTAAAACTCAGATCTGTAACTGCACCTTTGCACGTGCAGCTCCCATGAGGAGGGAAGGGCTGGCCAATAGCTGCTTTTTTACCTGACATAAGACCAGGTTAATATTATTGTACTTACAAGACTTTCTCTGTCAGATTAGGACACTAGGGAGAAAAGCAGGAGAAATCTGAGCTGTCACACTCTTTCAAAAGCATAAGCTTTCTGTGTTATGGAGGTGAAGAAATCTAACGATTGCTCATGGTCATGCACCAGAAATGAACACTTCAGGGCAAATTCCAATACTTGCCAATGCGCTGAATTATCGTCCATGCCACTGCCACAGAAAGGGAATTTCCTGTTCAGTAACTCATAAATAAGTGGTGTGAGACTGCTAAAGCTTTTCCACTACTAAGGGGAAGGAGAAAGAATAGATGGACTGGTTTGTGACATTGCTTGCACCACACTGTACCAGGTGACAAGCAAAAGAGGAATTGTGTGTGGTTTTTCAGGATATCCCGTTTGTCTTGTACTGAATACCTGACAACTGCTGTCAACAAAGACATGGGAGCTTTGGTTGGATAAGGTCCTGTCTAACGTAACAGCAATGTAATTGGTTGGTAGGTGGGCATGATGAGAGTACCTGTGGAGTAAGATAGTTGAAAGTGGTTGGCTAGAGTGCTGTCTGGTCTGGATTTGTGCTGCAACACCTCTGCTGTGCCTTACACGTTCTACTATTTCATTTTAGATTCCAAACAAAGGAGTTGAACTGCTGAAGAAGGATAAAGCCAGGTAATGTCCCATTGCTGAAGCATAGTGTTGCTTAAAGAAGCATGGAAACACCTAATCCAGAGCATAGAAATCGGACAAAAGAAGCCAGGCAAGCTCTGAGATCAGACTGCTGGTTGTTGTGCTCGGAGATTAAGTGTTTCTCTTTTGCTGCCTATCCTCTTCCTCTAATGATGAGGTCTCACAGCCTTTTCAGGCTCCTCAGGAAATGTTTTCCAGCCCTCGGTTAGCTTTGCCTTCCTGCAATTTAAACCCATGAGCAGTTGTCATGTCTTGTAAGGACAGTTCCTCCTCGCAGCAGCCTTTTGCATGTTTGAAGAATGGGATCCTTCAAGGTTTCCTCAACCTCCTGGTTACTGAACTAAAACACAATATTTCAGGCTTGTCTAGAGAAACAGAACCTGCCTTTATTTTGTAATGTAATTTCTGGGCTTTTCTTAAGGTTTACAAGGAAGTGTTCTTTGTTCTTTACAGAAAGAGAACATATTCTCCAGACAGCAAAGATTCTCCAAGTGATAAGAAGTCTAAACCAGATGCTACTCAGAAACCTGAAAGTGGCAATGTAGAAGATAAAGTGAAAGAGGAGAAACAAGATGACGCTGCTGAGCCATCAGGCACTAAAAGCACTGCACAGACAGACCAAGATGAGCCCAGTTTACTCCTGGAGTCTGAAGATGAGCTGCTAGTGGATGAGGAGGAAGCAGCAGCACTGCTGGAAAGTGGGAGCTCAGCAGGAGATGATGCAGATGTTGCCAATTTAGCTGATGTGGCTACTGAAGAGAAAAAGGACACACCTGATGATGTGACCATAAAACCAGAGGGGAACGCAGCAACCAATCCAGCAGCAAAGAAGAAGCTTAAGAAGGTAATTGTATAGCAAGGTACCCAAGTGTGGAATGTCCTGTCTAGTTTGAGTAGCACACCACAGTACATACAATTTGAGGTCTCTTTCTATGGGTCTTTAAAACACTTGCATGCAAACTGTCTGAAGAGAAATGGGTGCTAAAGCTCCTGTGAAGAAAAAGGAACATCCCATTGAATGCAAGTTAGAAATTGAATTGGTTATAAATCCCTGTTTCTGCATAAGACTATTAACCTATGGGCTTCTACCCATTTTTCTTGCCTTCACCCCTTTTTTGAGTAACACTGAGCAGCCAGGAACTGTGCTTTCTGAGACCAGTTCTCTTGAGTATCTCTTGAGACTGGCTGCAGTTACTTTTGGAGCACAGAGCAGAAGGATGACATTCCAAGAGTTGCTCATTTTGGACTTGACGATAACATTTGTGCATACCAAGTTGTAGTACATCTGCACTTTATGCTTATCTGGAAAGGGAGGCAAGGCCGTTTGCAGTTAGCCAAGGCCTGTTTCCAGTGGAAGGTGGTGGTGGGGGGAATAATTTCAAGGTCTTCAGCCACCTGCTTGCTGTGGATTCCCTTTTTCTCCCAGCCAGCCCCACACTCTCATGGGTCTTTATGCCCTACCAGTTGCTCTTTTGATTCATACTCTGTTCGGTGCAGAAGCATGCAAAGTTCTAGTATCTTTATTGACTTAGAATGTTGTTTTGCAAATGAATTATGCATGTTCCTTATTCTGACTGAATGAAGGGTGCATGCGTTTCATCCTGGAGGATCCTTTGGGCAGGAAGCTAGTTTCACAGTGTTGGGATGAATCTTGCCAGCACAGCCAGCAGTGATTATTTCATATTATGGGCTGTGTGTCATGATAAACTCCCTCAAAACCCAAACTTGCTTCCTTGAAGACCTGTATCCTTAGAGCACAGATGCAAAGCTCAGTGCTGTTTCAGTGCTACTTAGGACTGCTGTTAGTTAAGCCTATGGAATGCTGATGTTTGTGGCAGGAATGTGTCCCAAATATCAGACTTCAGACAGAATCACTGTCTTATAATGAAGCTAGATTTTAAGAGACCATCGCAGTTGGGGTGGTTTGTGCTTTTGGGTTGGTTTTTTGTTCTTTAATGCAGAAGCTCCAAGTTGAAAAAGAGTTCTGGTTTTTTAGATGTATTTCCATGTTATTAATGGGCACTGAATTGTTCTGCTAAAGTTTTACCTTTTATGAGTTTGAGAATCTTGTGGCATAGTCTCAGATTGGCAACAAAACTTGTGCATTCCCAAATGAGTTCCACTTAAAATACTCTTGTTGAAAGGACTTCCAAAAAGTAAGATCAGAGTAAAAAGAGTGATGCTGAAATTGCCACATTGAAGGTCAGATGTTGGTATGATCAAACAGTGAGCCCTTGTAATGAAGAAAACCCCATAAATCTATTCTGTTCTAAAACAGAACTCTTGATTCTGGGTCAGTGGGCACATTGTGATGCTTCTGCTTGAGTAACATCTCCAGTGAGTGAGGTAAGTGTTGAAGGAAGAACTTTGGGTGGTTTTCCAGGGAGTTTGAAGAAGATCTTTCTCTTCTGATACTGAAAACTGTCTGAGGGAAACATGTTAAGAATAAGCTGACGTAAGGAAAACCATTTTCTCCACAGCGCTACGTGGGAGGCTTTCCACGGAGCATGGAAGGCTTTGTCACTCTGGATGAGGTTGGGGATGAAGAAGACTCAGATCATCAGAAACTCCGCAAGTCAGGCTTGGTGGTGAAAACTGCTGCCAAAAACGATGATAGTTTGGCAGAAATTAAGGTAGACAAGATTGAGGAGGCAGAGCAGGAAAATGAAACCCTAGAAAATGGAACCAAACCTGAAGATAACTTGAAGGCTGAAAGTGTTGAAGCTTCAGACACCACAACAGCACAGGATAGCGAGAAAAATGCCCATGAAAACACAGACACCCAGGATGAACAGGAAACAAAGAGTGTCCAAGACAAAGCTCTTGTTCCAGATGAGTTCAGGATTGGGCCGTACCAGCCAAACATCCCTGTTGGTAAGGCTGTTTCCGTTTCTTCTCAGATATGTCTCTGTGCATTGCAGTAGCATTTCTCATTTCATCTGCCTTTTATTTCTGGCAACACATTGCCTCTGAGCCTTTCATTTTAGGGCTTCCCACTCTTCTCCCCTTCTTCACTCCTCCTCTAACCCTAGTATTTCCTTTCTTTTTTTTTTTTCCCTTATTTCCATACAGTTCTCCATAACACTTTCCTTTAGGTAGAAATTCAATTGGAAGAGGTATATTTTAGTGACACAGATTCAATTAGTGGCACCAATCACAAGAGTGGTGATAGCTCAGATTCATACTAAATACTTAGAACTCAAAACTGATCACAGAACGTTGTTAGTTCTTTTGAAGGAACCAATAAAATGGACCCTTAAGCTGAAAGATTGACTTTAAAATCCAAGGAGAGCCTGCACATATGTAGTTGTTCCTAGGCCCTGGCTTGACTAAACCAAACCAAGGACTTTGAAAGATAAAGCAGCTTTTAATGTAAAGTGAATTATGGTTTTAAGATTCAGCTGAAATAACATATGACATGAAAAGAAATGATGTAGAGTAGATCTCTTAGTTTATTTTGTGGTGTTTACTTCTCTAGGTGTGAATTATGTGGTACCCAAAACAGGGTTTTATTGCAAATTGTGTTCCCTGTTCTACACAAATGAAGATGTTGCAAAAAAGACCCATTGCAGCAGCCTTCCTCATTATCAAAAGTTGAAGGTAAGGCAAAAACTTGTTCATTTTAAATGGCGTGATTCTTTCCTGGGGAATAGATCTGAATGAAACTGCACTGAGGAAGAAAAAAGCTGTTCAGGGAGTGGAAATTGGCTATTCTGTAACTTCTAACTCAAGCTAGACCTCTTCAAAACCTCATCTCATGACTAGAATACACAGGATCCACATTTTAAAGATGGGCTCCAACGTTTTTGTTTGTAAATGAACGAAAGAGGGCATTCCAGTTGGAGTCAAGGCCAGGCTTAGCAGTAGTGGTGCAGAGTAAGTACAGATGACTCAAATCCCTTTCAGTTGTCCCTTTGAGGGTGGTTTTAACCACTCAGCAGAGCTTAAGCTGAAGTTTTTTCTATCTTTAAAAAAGAAAAAAAAAATCCATATTTGCAACTTCTGATTTTGTGAGCATGTTTTACAATTCCCAATTGGATTAGGTATCACATGATTGCATGGCACAAGTGATAACGCTGCTGCTCTATCTTTGTGTACTGTGAGCTGCTTTTAAATACCATCTCTGAGAGGGAAAGCCTAAACAAAACTCTCATAGTAATGCAGTGTGCACATGAAGTGACTTAATCCCAGGCGATTACTGAGCCCTGGGAGTCTGAAAAGAAAGTGGCACCTTAGATGCCAAATCATTTGGTAGATGCCACTCAAATCATTTGCTTTCTCCCTTGCAATAATAGGGAACCCTACAAAAATACAGGACCTTGGAAGGCAGATGGCACAAATAAATGGCACAAAGCAAACAACATTGTCAAGGAGCAGATCAGAAAATCAGTTCCCATGCAGAGTCTTGTAGTAAGAAACCCCTCCTCATCCATCACCCCATAGCGTGTTTTGTTTTCTTTTTATTTTCCATTGAGGTACCTGGTTATGGGACTTTAAAGACTTGACGTAAAAGGGGAAGTGGGGGAAATAATCCCAAGTTATTAACTTTACCACTTACACCTGATTTGATTTGCTTTATCCATGGCATAAATGACTAGCGAGCTGGGCTTGAATGATTTCCTAACACTGGTGTGGTTCTAGAACTGGGAAGGGAAAAGGAGGGGTGGAAATGCAGCTTTTGTTTGGCAATGGCACTTCTCCAGCTGGGAGTCTTGGTTACTGCGAGAGCAGTAAGATAAAGGAAGAGATGAAGTGATACTGTTACCAAATGTCATTGAAGCAGTAACAAATTCCTCCAACTTCCAAATAACTCTTCTTTAGAGAGGGGAAATGTTTTGGCCCTGATGTTATAGATGGCACATTCTGACCAGGTAAGTGGCACAGTCACTGACATGATTCCATGACACAATCCAAAGTCATTCTCTGGGCTTGCCAGCGAGTAGGGAAGGAGAGGCTGCCCCTCGGTGTTTCCTGGTGGCAGGCTGTGTGTTCAGTGACACGGTAACAGTGAAGCTCCACTTGAGCATACAGAGAAGTGCCAGGCTGTTAGTTACAACCTTTGCAGTTAATATTCACAGATACTACAACTTTAGAATTGGGTTTCTGTTTCTTGTACTGATGTTGTGGCTGTAAGAAACTCCTTAAATAGATCCAAAATCTGATTGCTTTCTTTTAACAGAAAATTCTGGATAAAATGGCAGAAGACCACAGGCAAAAGAAAGAAGCTTAAAAGGAAGGAAGGAAGGATGTAAGGAAAACAGTGGCTTTGTTTTTAATGTTAATCTTTTATAAAAGTAGTACCAGTAGTAGATGGAAATACTGTATTCCTTTTTGTTTTAGTGAGATACAGTAGGCATTATAGGTCTATTCATGTGTTAAATGTTGCAGCAAAAAGCATATGCAGTTAAGTTAATGACAAATCTGTTCTTCATGTGAGAATGGCAACAAGCTTTCGTTTTGACACTTCAAGCTATTAAAGAATCTTGCACCTTTGTGGGAAGCTCATCTATGGGAAGAAAACTTCATTTAAGTGGAATTTGCTACTTTGGAGCTTTAGAAATTGTCTCTCAATTCCATTCTCAATAAAGTATCAAAAGTAACACTGTATTTCTAGTTTCTCTAGAACATTCCATGTCTCAGTCTGAGCCTGGCAGGTATTTAATTTCCCGTGTAAGGCTGTCATTGCATTTCACTTTGGAAAAGTCTTTCAATGTAAGTTCCATTTTTAACTGTTGAATTGCAGTTTCTTTTAATGTCATTGCTGTTATATAGCTAATAGGAGACTTAACGATTAGTAAGCTTTAGAACTTTGTGCTTTTTTTTGCCCCCTAAGCTCTTGATAGATTTTCTTACTCAGCTACTCCGTGTATATTTAGTGCAAAGTAAATGCCTGTTCTTCTCTGACCAGTATTATTTCCTTGAGCTCTTCCTGCTTTCACTTGAAACCTGTAGCTGTCGTACATCTCTAGTACATCCAAAAGCAGCATTCAAGTCCTGAACTGTAAAAAAGTGTCTTTATATTCTTCACATGTAATTTTTTCATACCTGCATTTTAAACCCAATTTTGTTTCAAATCTGGTTTTGTCAAGACTCTTTAGAATTGTGCTCTTAATGTTACCTGCACATGTGAGGTGTGGCCAGGAATATTTGCATGTGTAACCTGTGTTTATCTGTAGTTTTTGTTATTTACTGCTTATTTGTGAATTCAGGTTACTAAAGTGATTTACCAATAAATAAAGCTAGGTGCCAGTACTTTGTTATAGCTGTTTGGCATGTTAACCAGTGTGTTACTGAACTCTTGACTCCTGTGTTCATGATACCCCACTGAACCTCTAGCTCTCTTTTTAAACCCTGCATGTTTTAACACCTGTGAGTTAGCAGCTTGTTGCATAACTTTTTCTTTCTCTTCCCTCAAACCTCTTTCGGTTCCAAACAAATTAAAATATCACTTGTTTAAAACACTGCCAGGTATATTCTGCTGACAGTTTTATTTCTTGAGTGTTAACCAGCATCTCTGTAAAAGCTGAAGCTGAAGACACAGCATGCTCGTGTGGATACACAGGGTAGGGATGCCTCCTCCAGCCTGAACTTGAGGGAGGCTTCACTGCCAAAGAAGGGGTTTCAGATGTTGAAGGCTGAACCCTGATGGTTAATCTAGTTAAGCAAATACCTCTAACAGATACAAGATGGTTTTGTGGAGGCGAAGTCTTGATAACTTGTCTTTCCAGTTGCAACTTCCTGCTCTTGGATCTTCACAAAAAGGGAAGGTGTGATCCCTTTTGTGCAAGAGTAAGTGTAACCTGGATGTCTCCTGTATAACTGCTGTGATGGCAGCAGTTCCCCTGGGGACTCCATCGTGGGGCAATGCTAATACACAGCTCGTGGGGCAGCTTCTACTCAAATGGCACATCCAAATTAGGGAATCTTACCATGCAGTGACTCATTCTTGCACTTTGACAGAGCTAAGTTTCTGCTTTGCACACTGTGCTCATCAGTTGTGCTAAATTCTGTGTGTATTTGTGTGGAATCGATTAAAGGCACTGCAGAGATGTAGCCTTAAAACTCCTCCCCACCTTTCCTAGGCCCCTGACAGCAGCAGTAGTCCTGTGGTCAGTTCTGTTTTGACTATGTTACAGGGGGATGTGCTGGGCTCCCCTCATGTTCACGATGGCGCTTGTCATTCATCTGCCTCCAAGAAGCTGCTTAGTTCATCAGCCAAGCAGAGGACTTGACTTCAAAGCAGTCATCTCCCTTTGTAAAGATGGTAGATAAGAATTCCTTTTGAAGATCTCCACCTCCCCCATGCATTTTCAGTTTCCTTACACCGTGCAGCTCAGAATAATGCATGGAAATGTGGGCTTTATTTTTAAAGTAGCCTTTCCTTAACCACCACCTGCACTGTAAGTAGCTGTGCAGTTTGTGATCTTGCTCCTCAGCCTGTTGTAAATGCTAACCTGTGTACCTGTGTAAGTGCTGGGGGTTAAACTGTGGGAATGTCTTACATCATGTTTGGTATCCCAACCTAAAGAATTCTCAGATGTAAAGGAGTTGTGGCATAGTCCTCACTCCTATCAGCTCTCAGTTTTGGGTGTTAACAGGGGTGCCTGTTATTTCAGACTCATGAGGAGTTGTATGTAAGTCATTACATGTGTATGCATACAACATGATGCTTTTACACACCACAAAATAAGTCAAATCAAACCTGCTGCTGCAAGATACTGATTTTTACAAGGGCCTGTAGGGACAGGCCAAGGGGAATGGCTTGAACCTGCCCCAACAGGGGAGACTGAGCTGAGCTCTTAGGCATCTTCCCTGTNGAACCTGCCCCAACAGGGGAGACTGAGCTGAGCTCTTAGGCAGAAGCTCTTCCCTGTGAGGGTGCTGAGGCGCTGGCCCAGGGTGATGGCCCAGAGAAGCTGTGGCTGCCCCATCCCTGGCAGTGCTCAAGGCCAGGTTGGACATGGGGGCTTGGAGCAAGCTGCTCCAGTGGAAGGGGCCCCTGCCCATGGCAGGGAATTGTAACTGGGTGAGCCTTAAAGTACCTTCCAACCCAAACCAGTCCATGGCTATGTGCCTTGTGCTGATTTCTGATGGAAAGGCATTGGAGTAACTTAGTCTTGAGGGCAGATGCCAGAAATGCATTTTGGTGACAGATGGATATGTGCTCTTGCCACAGGTTGCACACTCTTTAGAATTGCATCTGCTCTGTCCAGGGATGAGGGGAAGCAGGCCTGGAGTATGAAATATTAGGTGTTTTGCAATTTAGATGCTGGCTTTCATACACGAATTTCAACTTGGCAAAGTAACTCTGGAGGCTGTTGCCTCTTTGCACTGTGTGTGTAGTTCAGCAGAGGCACAACAGGGCCATAAGCAGAGAAGTCTCTTGTTATAAAGCCAGGTGTCATGTCAGACTGTATATAAAACAGAATTGGAAATAGCTGTGAACTCTTGAGTAGGTTGAGCATGGGAGGCTTGATTTTTTTTAAGGATGATCCTTGCAGGGTTATTTTACGGTTGTACTTGGCATGGAGGTAAGCATTTAGTGAGTATGACAGGCTGTAGAGGAAGCTTTAAGGCCCTGGAAGCAAGTTAGTAACGGTGAGCAATAAAAACCAGTGTAAGCAGGAGCCTGTCCCCAGAGAACCCGGGCTGTGGACTCGGTTCTCCCTTCCTGCAAGTGAGGAGGCAGGAAGGAAGGAAGGAAGCGGAGGGCTGAGCCGAGCACCGTTAATGAACCGCTCTCCTCAGATAGCCCCGCGGCTGCCGGCGGGGCAGCCCACTCGCTCCCGGCCCCGGGGCCCTTCCAAGGCTGGCAGGTGGCGGAACAGGAAGCGCCGAGCCGGGCTGCGCGCTGTGAGAGCCTCAGCGCGGACGGGGCTCGGCGTTATCCCCGCTTACCGGCTCCGGCACGGCGCAGGCCGCTCCGACACGCGCTCTGCGGCCGTGTCCTGCTGTGGGCGGCTTTAGGCAGGGGTTACCCCACGAGTCCATCCTCCTGAGGTGGGCTTGAGCCCAGGAGGTTTGTGTGGTGCTGCCCAACTCCAGATCAAGTCAGCGTGGAGGGAGCGAGGGGCTTTGAACTCCGATGTTTTAACTCCTTCTAAGAGATCAGAGGAGTGGAAAAGCTCGGACTTAGGCAAAGCATTTGCGAGGATGGGTGAGGACATGGCTCTGATCGCTGCCGCTGTGCAGTGGTTTTAGCAGGTCCTGTCTGAGGGAGTCATTAACACCTTGCCCTTAACAGAAAACAAACAAACCCACAAAAAACAAACACCACCACCACCCCCCCAAAAAAAAAAGTGGGGATGACAAAGGACAGAATAAAACTCGTTCTTTCAACTCATTTCGTACCTAGGGTTTAAGTCTGGTCCTATTAAAGAGAGTCCATTATGTCCCGTTCCCTACTACACGCTGTTAAGAAGTGGGTGAGCGCAGTGCGGACACACCTCTCGTCAAGGGCCCGTCTGTCACAAGGTATTCAATGCCCTGTCCCTCAGTGGAACCCAGGGCTCGCTGCTGTCCCCGCAGGGAGCCTGGAGGAGCCCTCGAAGGAGGGCACGGCGGGGCAGGTCTCCTCCTGTGGTGGCAGTGCCCAGAGGGACAGGTGCGGCTGCAAGCGGTTGCCTTGCCGGTGTCCGCTCGTTCCGGCGCGCCCGCTGCTACAAGATGGAGGCTGCTCCTGCCCGTGGGACTGCGCTTCCCGGCCTGCCCCGCGCCTCTGCGCGAAATGGCGGCGAGACCGGACTACAGCTCCCAGCATTCCCCTTCACCGCTTCCGGAGAAAGGGGCGGAGTCCGTGAGGTCACGAAGGTAGCGGAAGTGTCCTCACGTCCGGCGGGCTGCGGCGCTGGGAGTGAGCGGGGCGGCGGGCGCGGAGCGGAGCGGGGCGGAGAGCAGCGGCGGCGGCGGCGGGGCAGCTCGGAGCGGCGGGCGCACCGCGGCCTTCCTCTGCGCGCAGGTGAGGAGGGGCGCGCAGCGCGGGCCGCAGCTCCCAACGCTGTCCCTGCGGGGCGGGTGGGGGAAGCCGCCCCCTCCCCTGAGGCAGCGCCGGGTTCACCCCCCCCCCCCCCCCCC
>NDXB01021981.1:42270-55344 GCA_002631895.1 Agapornis roseicollis | reverse complement strand
CCTGGAGCTGTGAGTCGGAGGCTGGGGGGGGGGACCGGGAGGTGGGGTTTAGGGGCAAAGGGGGGATCTGCGGTTCCGAGGTGCTCATCGCCGCAGCGGGAGGGGCAGAAGCCGCTCCGTTTACCGTGGCCGAGACGGTGGCTGCGGAACCCGGAGCCCGCCGTAATGAAACGGTTCCGCGATGCCGGAGACCTCGGCACCGAGGAGAGAGCGGGCTGTGCTTTCCGCCGCGCGGTGCAGCCGTGCCCGCGCCGCTCGCCTCGGCGAGGGCTTCGCTCTCGGCTCCTTTGTGCGCCTCGGCGCTGGCGAGCCAGGAGGCTGTGCTCCGTTAACCCCGGTGCGACGCTCCAGAGCGTTTGTACCCGATACCATTGGCACCATAGTCGCGGAGTTGACTAAGAAATCTATTTATTATATGGAGTGTAGTCTGTTTACCTGATAACTGCCACTTGCTAATCTAATTAGATAACAAAAATCTTGGCCGGCGCTGCTGCCTCGCCAGAGCAATTGCTGGTTAATAAACACGTACCACCATCTTCGGCAGGAGCTCAGAGTACTCCCTTGCTGCTAAAACACCTTCGCTTAAACTTAAGCACTGCGGAGATCCGGGTGTTCTGCTCCCTCTGCGTTGTGTTTGGGGTGCTTGAAGCAAAGAGCTTCGTGTTTTCCCTCTGTTTTCGTTATCAGGGCGAGGACCCAGGGTTTGCCCTGTGGAATTAGGTCCCTTAACCTTGTTTTCTGAAGCTGGCAGCGGGTAATCTTTTGTTATGAGGGTTTAAATGCAAAATCTTCAATCACAAAGTATGAATTTTGATGATGGTTGGTGCAGGGCTCCTCATTGCTATCAATGCAGTGAAATTCAGGGAAGTGGATAAATTAATGGACCTTAATGATGTTCTGGAGTAAGGTGTGCCATACCTCATACAGAAAACACCTGGAGATACCTGAGAATCCTGTTGTTACAGGGTAGCTAATTTCAGACTTCACTGGGAAGATAAAAATGCTGGGGTTTATCCATTTACACTGTTCTTCCTGCATCACCCCCACTCCCTACCAAAATGCCTGAATAATTGGGGGCTGGATCTCAAAATCACATCAGTTCGGCAAAATTCTCCGTGGTTTCTGTTCTGTAGCTATTAATGATCTGTTTCCTGCTCCAGTGTAAGGAGCTTTGAAATCCTTTGCTTTCCACCTACTCCCAGATGGAAAAATGTCTTATTTTTGTTCACAACACAGTGGAGCCTGTGGCTGCGGCTCGTTTTCTGCAGCAGCTGCCTTAGATTGTGCCTTTTTGCAAGACCAAAGTGGTGTTGATGTCTCCTCCTCAGAATTGCCTGTAGCTCATGACTAAAAAGCCTGTATCTGGTGAAATGAGACTAATCTTGTCCTTACAAATGAGCCCAGAAAGCCAGCTGGTTTCTATCTGGAAAGGGCGAAATGGGGAGATTGAGTTCTTGTTTCATTTCTTTCTATTTGTGGTATTGCAACTTGAAGAAAATGAATTTACAAGGAGTGCTGTGAGTACGGGACTGGCCTGGGGCTTCCTTAACTGCTCATGCAGACGTGTTTTGTTGACTTGTTTTCCTATGGGAAAACATTAGCAGATTTAGGGCTTCATCAGATAAACTTGAGATGCTCAGCTTGAGCCCTGGATCTTTCTTGAAGATAATCATCCCCGTCGTCCTTGGGCACTAATGGAAAAAGTTGTTCCAGTCCAAACGTGGAGCACTGAACTTCTTCCTCCCTCCTAAAGCGAATAGCGCATGTTCTGTGGGAGCCATGAGGCAATAAATGAACCTTTCAAGCTTCTGCACAAACAAGGAGGTTGTGATATTTCTATATTATTTATTCTTTTTACCTTTATGGACTTGCCTGGGTGCAGTCTTCTCAGTACAGAAATTGCCTGGAACGTGGCCTGAATACCTTCCACTGCTACTGCAGTTGTTCACCTCAGTGTGAATCTGTGTGCACAAAGCCAGGTGAATTGTCAGTACCAGGGTTCACTCCACAAGTGAAAACGCTGACTTTGTCAGTTAAAAAAGGAAGAATTTAGGCATTTGAGACTCTGAGGTCTTTTATTGCTTCTAGTGCAGCCTGTTTGTTAGTTTGTGAGCAGCTGAAGTTACTTGAAGCAGTATCGAGCTTGAGTTAGGGTGTTGAGTGCAGTGTCTTTTCCTGTCTGATGTTAAATGCTGCCAGTAAGCCTTTGCGAGTTTGTTTTGAAAGAACATCAAAAAGAACCTGTTTTCTCTCGCTAGAATACCCGGGTTCTGGTCTCATTTGTTGTACTTCCTAAGGGAGCTCCAGTGACTTCCGTGCTTGGGTTTGCCTTTGACTGAAAACCCTTGACTAGAACAAGCCAGGCAAGTCCCTTTATCTTTGCCTTTTTCTTAATGGATCACTTGGATGTGGCAGGGTTCTGACCTGGGATTATCAAGGAGACATTTTGAACCAAAACTTGCATTAATTCCATAGATAAAAGGAGCAAATGAAATAGAAAGACAAAACAGGAGCTTCTGTGTGATAAGCCCTTGTCCCCTAATCACAATGGAGGCTGTATTTTGATATCCTCTTCTCCAACTAATTTTTTTCATATGCAGGAATGGGCTAAAGTGTTGATTTGAGAATAAAATAAACCTATTTTCTCTGCCTGCTGCATGACACCATTGCAGACTTTTAGCATTAGAAGAACATTCAAGTTAGCTTTTGGGGGGTTTTTGGGCTCGTGCCTCATACGTGCTTTGTATAATGTTTAAGAATAACACTGCTAGCAGCTAAAACTGCGCACCTTTTCCAGTATTGATACCTGTAGCTAAGCACGGTGCAGGAAAAGCAGCAGCCTTGCCTTGTAAAATGAGGTTTCCAGTGAAGCCCTGGGCTGTGAGAGCAGACTTTGGTCTCTACTCGGTTACAAGCTTCACCCAGACTGACAGAAAGTCTGCAGCGCCCTCCTTGTGACGAGGGATCAGCCCAAATTTAGGCTCTGTCCTGCTTTTGACTGGGGTTAGGTGGAACAAGGCACACTTGCCAACTGTACCTTCATTCCTGGAGCTTGGGACGCTGCCGTATCGCGTAGCATTGACACACACAAGTGTTGAGTGCTCTCCAGGCGTGACTCAACCCGTGCTAATGAAGTGGGAGGAGAGGGGAGCACGCACTGGTTTCTCGTGCATTATGATGTTGGCTTTACCTGAAGTTTCCTAGGCAGCGGAATGTCCTGTAATAGAAATTGGGTGGGCTAAAAGCCACGCTGAGTTTTCCCCTAGCATGGGTATCCTTGGGAATTCCCCTGAAGCTCTGCCCACCACCTCTGAACCATTACTGGGCACCGTTCATCTCCAGTGGAGTTTGTTGGAACTCAGGTAGGAGATTTGAAAGTATTTTGGAAAGCAAGTTTTCCTTTTTGTGTCTTCAGTGTTGCCTTAAATACATTCCTACTGGCAAGCACGCATGCTTTCTGCTGTTTTCTGTCCCTTCTAATTGGCCTCAGTGCTTGGCATTTGCTGATTTGATGAGCTTTAATTTGGGGAAATTAATTAGTCACTCTGCATACAATGGAAACACTCCTGTTGTAGTGAGCCTTGGCATCCATGCACAGCCTTCCTTGCAGGGCAGGGTGGTGAGTGAATCTGCACCTCTTTAATTACTGCATTTCTTAATTGCAGGCGTTGACTCAGAGACGCAGCCATGAAAGATCCCAGTCGCAGCAGCACCAGCCCGAGCATCATCAGCGAAGATGTGATCATAAATGGTCATTCTCATGAAGATGACAATCCCTTTGCGGAGTACATGTGGATGGAGAATGAAGAGGAATTCAACAGGCAGGCAAGTCATTTCCTTCTCTAAATGTGTTGGGATATGCTTTACCCTTCTCTAGCTGAAGGGAAAGGTGCTGTGGCTTAGCAACCAGGGTCAAAGACTGGCAATCCTTTAGAGATGGGGTTTTTAAATGAGCTTGCTGAAGAACCCTGAGCAACAGACAGATCTCAGCTTCTCTGGCAATAGATATGAGTTTTCTGTAATCTTGGAGGAAAATATGAGGAGTATGCATCCAGTAATTCCCTACTGCTGCAGGAGGGAGGGAAACAACATCGACAGTTTATTGGCACTTTGGAAGGGATGGGGCCAATAGGCTGCTGGCCTGCAGAGGTTTTACAGGTGCAGACATGCTGCAGTTCTGAACTGGATACGTTCCAGTGCCTCCCTGCCTCTCCCAAGGCTGCTGTTCCAAAGGGAGTCAGTGGACATAGCTGTTGGGTGATAGTCCCGGTCATTGCTTAATACTGAAGTGTCTGTCTTACAGCTTGCCTTTGCAACCAGATTGGAAGGAAGCCTTAAACTTCATTTCTCACCTTGCATCTGGACACAGTTTCCCTCCTGTGGAGGAGGAATTGCCTCTTCCCACAGCCCCCTTTAGAATCAAAGCTTCATCTTTGTACTTGCATAGCTGCTTTCTCTGCACGGTTTGGCTGTGCTGAAGTCTGAGTGCCTGGAATGGGATGTCTGCTGCTCTCTAGGGTGCCAGCAGGGCACAAAGCTAGTCTGAAATTCAGGTTGCTCACAAGATGTAAATTCTCTCGTGCATAAAGGGCCAGGATGCTCTTAGTGGAGTTTCCCATTGGGTGGCTGTTTCCACCTGGGGACTGTACTGCAGTTGGAACAGGGAATGTGTAGCTCTTGAGGAGGCAGCTGAGTGTTGTGCCATGAATAAACAGAGAAAAGGAAAGGTTGGAGCATGGGGGAAGACTGGTTGTATTCAGGCAGGCAAACACCACGTGGCAGCCCGGTTCTGCAGCAGTAGGCAAATCTCTCGGTGGGAACCTGAACAAGTTAAGCTTGAGCTGGAAAATCTAAACAGGCAGTCTTGATTTCAAGGCACTTGGGGAACTCAGTGTTATTTAACACTCCTGGAACTGCTGCTGGAGGCACCTAGAAGTGTACAACCATCTAACAACTGCTGCCAGGCAGCCCCTGCTGTGAGGGGGGCTTGTTGGCTGTGTGCCTACCCACTGCCTTTTACCCAGTGCAGGACAGACACAGTGCCTCAGGGGGTGTTGATGGGAGGCTCCTGTCCTTGCTGGAGTGCTCTATTGAGGAAACCACAAAGTCAGGGCTCTGTGCAGGGTGTGAATTGTGTGACAGTGGCTTAGAGCATATGGTGATGAGTCCCTGTTCCCCAAGCTGTGTATCTTGAGCACCAAGTGAGCTGGTGAGTGTGTTTGCCCCAGGCGCAGGGGACCTACGTATTGCAGCAATCCTCAACTCTGGCTTCCATTTGCTGGTTTGGTATCTGTGGTACATAACTGAATTTCCACTTCAGGGTCAAGTATGTGTTTAATTTCAGAGTGAAGGATAGATAGGAAAACTTGTTTGAGCTTCCATTGAGTGAACTTTTAAATAGGTCCTGAGTAATTTTTCCATTTTGGCAAGTCTTTCACACCAGCTTCTATTTCCCTGCTTAAGTACTGCAATGCAGGACATGGAAAACTTGTTGGGATGAACTCCCTCCAAAGCTTGTTTACTGAACAACCAAGCAAAACTTTCCTTTAGTCTTTGCAACGTGTGGCAGTTCTGCATCAGTTGATTTGCCCTGCTTAGAGCACAGCAGGTCAGCATTCTTACCAACCACTAAGATCATGTGGAGTTCCTTAGGAGAACTGTGTTGGGTGAACACATAACCCAAAGCCAAGGAGATGCTGCCAAGGCACAGGCAGTGGTTATTTTTTCCCCAAGAGTCTTGGAGGACACTTTCCTAGGGAGTATGCCTGGCTGCATGTGTTGTCCCTGTTCCCCTCCTCATCCTCACAGTGAGTTGAGTCCAGGCTAGTTGGTACATCTGAAATTTTCACTTGGAACCAATATTTTCCTTCTTCTTGAGCTTGTAACAAGCAGCAAATGGAACAGCTGGGGTGTTCTCCTGCCATTCCCTTTATCTGCAGTCCAAGTTCCTGGGACAAAGCACTTTCCTCCATTAAAAAACCCAAGCTGATTGCCTCTCTGCAGCATGAGCATGGTGTTCTGCTGCAAGTCCTGGTGTGTGGCTAGAAAGGAAGGCAGCTGAGCGCGCAGACCTTGGAATGAAGACCCAAGCTCTTGAGAAGTTTGTTGATGAAGCAGTTTCTTCTCATTGTATAGATCGAAGAGGAGTTGTGGGAAGAAGAATTTATTGAGCGCTGCTTCCAGGAGATGCTGGAAGAAGAGGAGGAGCACGAATGGTTTATTCCAGCCCGTGATCTCCCACAAACGATGGATCAAATCCAGGACCAGTTCAATGACCTTGTTATCAGTGACAGCTCATCACTGGAGGATCTGGTGGTAAATTGGTTTCTCCTCCTATTTCTCAAGCTTGACATCTCTCTTTGGCCGAGGCTGGTTTTTATGGGTGATAATGGCAGGGCAAAATCCTTTACACCTAAGCCAAAGACTCTTAAACTGTGCCTGGCTCTGATGGAGGGGGAATGTGGAACAGTTGGCAAGGGATGTTCCCCCAACTGATGTGACCTGTTCAGTGGTTTTCTTCATAACCACATGGGGCCTTTCCTAGCCCATGGCATAATCTCAAGTGGGTTTGGGTATACAGGCTGTGTTAAGAAAAAAAGGCAGTGTGTGAAGCACGAAAGCTGAAGTGCCATTTGGTGACAAGACTGCAAAGGTTTAACTGAGCATCTGTCATCAGTTATGTGTGGGGTAGGAATGAGCTGTGTTCTGGTTTGGATTGTGCAAACCATAGCAGATCCCTTTTGTAGAGATTCTAGGGAAGGGAATGGCAACCCCACTGCTTGTTTCCCTCATTCTTAACTGTGTGACTTGTCAGAGCTTAGCTGATAGGAAGGGGCACCACGTACCTGTTTTCCCTAGCATGATACGCAGGTGCTGGTACAGAGTACAAAAAACACTGTTGGGTCCTACTTCTCCAAGCTTAAGTAGCTGCAGGCAGCAGTTTTGGAACACAAAAGCCTAACCCTCCATTTCCTCATGATAAAGAACTCAGCTTGAAGACACTGCCTGCGTATAACTGCAGGACATTGCAGAGCAGCAGCTTGCCAAGCAGCAGGACAGGGTAGTCACAGGCATGGAAATGTAGAAAATCAATACAGTGCTCATATACATTAAATTCCCAGAAATGGCTGAAGTTCCTGGAACAAGTCTCCTCTTGCTTAAATAAGCAGGATCTAAAAACCTCATGGCACATTTTAGCAGCTCGGCTTCAGAAACAGCAGTTTCAGCATTAAGCCAAGTAGCTGCATTTGATGCATGCCTGTGGTTTGCTTGTTTCTCATTCCCTGAGTCCTCATCTGACTGAAACACCCAGGTGGTGCTAAGGGAGGGTGGATAATTTGGCTACTAGCACAGAGGAGTGTGCACTTGTAGTGATCAGAGAGGCTCTTGATAGACACAAAACCCCCATCACGTGCCTGACTGTTACTCTAAATCCATAAACTGTTCCTAATGCTGTCATCTTAAAAATGGAGGATGAAACTAATGATTCAACTACACTTCTGTTTTTCCCTTCCTCAGGTCAAGAGTAATCTGAATCCAAACGCAAAGGAGTTTGTTCCTGGGGTGAAGTACTTAAATATTTGAGTAGACTGGGCCCTCTCTTGGTGGATGTAGCACAATTTCCACACTGTGAAGCCAGTATTAGAAGATTTAATTGTAAAAGCTCTCTCTTCTTGTCACTGTGTTACACTTATGCATTGCCAAAGTTTTGTTAGTCTTGCATGCTCAATAAAAGTGCTGAGACTGTTATGAAGTAAATCTGTCAAAAGTTTAATGGAACCATAATTGGGCCCTGGCTCTCTGGAAGGAGGCAGTGAGGTAAAGAAGCACCAGTCAAGTTGAGACAAAGTACCACGTTTATAAAACCTTCTGCAGACTCTGTCTTTCTAAAACCGGACTTGGAATTTGCCGTGGATGGTCTGTGTTAACTAGTGCTAGCTTGCACCTGATAATGCCTTAACTTCGGGACAAAAAGCAAGCAAGGATATCTGATTGTTATGCAAATAGGCTAACTTTCCTTGGAAATACTGTTCCTAATGTTAATGTTTCCCCTTAAAGAACCCCTCATGCTCCTTTTGAGCAGCATGAGCTGTAACCGAAACCTTACAGACCTGTGCAGAGTCCTAGATCTCAGCTACTGAACTAACACCCGAGGGGCTGGAAGGAGGAATCCCCCGCGCTTCGCAGTATGTGATCATATTAGAAACGCTCCAACTTCCCGATTATGTTCAAGGAGATGTGAGTTTCATCACAATTTCTTCCAAGAACCCAGAGAAATACATAGCACTGCCTATGTCACTTTCAGCATATGACTTTATTAGAGCTGGGTTTAACCAAGGCAAGCCTAGCGTTAGTGATTTGAGTGGTGCTTTGCCCTTGCTTTGTTTAATCATCACTACACGATAGTCTACAGCACAACGACTTTTGTTTTTGTTTTTTTCTTTTAATAAAGCTAGAACAGTTTTGGCTTCTTAAACTTCATACCGGGGTAGGTTAAGCTGCCATACGTGTTCAGTGTGAATAGTGTTTAAGTTGAAAATATTGTAAAAAAATTATATTTTTTCAAAAATATTTAAAAAAAATAAAATAAGAGTAGAACTGACGTGGTGGCTGTCTCGTGAATGTGCTGCTGGCAGCGTGCGGGGTGATGCTGGTACACTTCCCTTAGGGCTCTTTGTAAGGTGATAGCCCAGGATATTCATGTGAGCTTGGACTCTTTCCCCCTGCCTGCCTGGGCAGATTTTCCTTCCTTCTCACTGCTGCTAATCCCAGTGCAGCAGCACGGGCAGCCCTTGCTCACAGCTGGCAGCACCCTGTAAAGGGGGTGTCAGAGTGGGGTTGCTGGAGCTGGGGTGCTCCCCAGCCTTACTCTGTGAACCGGGGGGCTGTGGATGAGCTGATCCCCCCCTTACTTTATAACTTTTCCCAGCCTTGCTCTTAATATCTTGTATTTTGTCTTTAAGCTCCAGTTAAACCAAATGAAAACACTTCAGAAATCAACAGTGCTGCAGGAGTGGTGCCTTTATGCAAGGGTTACCCACATCACTGTGTTGGTCTTCATAGAATCCCAGGCTGGTTTGGGTTGAAGGGACCTCAAAGCTCACCCAGTGCCAGCCCCTGCCACGGGCAGGGACCCCTTCCACTGGAGCAGCTTGCTCCAAGCCCCTGTGTCCAACCTGGCCTTCAACACTGCCAGGGATGGGGCAGCCACAGCTTCTCTGGGCCATCACCCTGGGCCAGCACCTCAGCACCCTCCCAGGGAAGAGCTTCTGCCTCAGAGCTCAGCTCAGTCTCCCCTGTTCTGGCAGGTTCAAGCCATTGCCCTTGGCCTGTCCCTACAGGCCCTTGTCCAAAGCTCCTCTCCAGGTTTCTTGTCCAGCCCTCTTTAAGAGGAACTCGGCCAAACCATCTCTTGTCTTGCCGTTGGTATTCAGAACGTTCATCAGCGTTACCCTGGCTCCTTACTGAGCAGTACTTTCCCCTTTCCTAACCTGAGATCTGGCCCTAGAGAAGCAATGATCCTCTTCTGATGTTGCACTGGCTTGGCTACAGTTCAAACTCATACATCTGAAGACAGAAGGTCAGGAAGCAGCCATGTGCTGCCTTATTTTTAGCAGGAGTTGGAGGTGTGAGCAGCGAACCCCTGCAAGCTGCAGCGCTGGCTGGGCAGGAGCCTCCTGCCGAGTTGCCTGGGGGTGATTGGCACCTGAACGCTGCCGCTGTGAAAGGGAGCAGCAGGGTTCCTGTGCTGTTTTCCTTGCTGTATCTCAGTAAGTTGTACCAGCAACACCTCTATCAGAGGTGAACTCCCAGCCCGCCCGGCTGGGCCTGGGGTTTGTGGCAGACCCAGAGCTGATAGCGGGGTGGGTGCTGTGGCTCTTGTTGAACAGGGCTGGGGCTTTCTCCTGCTCCAGCCCCAGCAAGTGGGTAAGATGCTGGGAGAGGACAGAGCTGCCCAAAGAGGTGTTGCACACTCTGTAACATCAAGCTCCACAACAACCCTGGAACAGCAGCAGGAGAGTGGGGGCTCTTCCATAGCTCAGGGCATGCTGTGCCTGTGGGAGGCGTGAGCGGGTGGGTTTGCATCACCTGGGGGTTTGGGTGGGTTTTTCCCCCTTTTCACTTCGTAAACTGTTGTTTCATTCCCTGACAGGGCTGCCAAGGGCTTTGCTGAACCACCTCTCACTGCGCTGGGGTTGGGGCAGAAGCCCCCTGACCATGGGGCTGCTTGGGCTGGGTAAAACCCAGCGCGTGTCCATGTCAGACAGCCCAGGCAGGGGCACGGAAAGCTGCTGATGCCTTTGCAAGGCAAGAAGGGTGGAGGGAATGGTGCAGGATACAGCGAGGACACCGGGAGGGCTTCAATCTTATTTTATTACTTTCAGTGCATGATCTTGGAGTCGGCCTCTTCCACTGCTGTGGATGCTGCACCCCACGCAGCCCGTGCAGCCGCCGGGTAGCCCTGCCGAAGCCAAGGGCACAGCTGTGACAGTCCATGGCTCTGATGGTGCCTCACGAGCTCCAGACTGAATGAGCTCCCACCAGCCAAAGCTTGGTGGAGCGGTGACTTGGGGGCTGTGGTCCCCAGGCTGGCACCCGGGAGCTTGGGCTGTCCCCAAAAGGGCAGCTTGGAGTTTCCCTAATCCTTCATTGGAGATGAGCACCGGAAGCCTTGGCTTTGGTGCCCTGACAGCACCCATGGAGCTCGGCTTGGCTTCTCCGGCACTGGCGCACGAGCCCTCCCCTCGCTCACACCTTGGTGCACACCGAGACCCCATCGGCCGCATCCTGCACGTCTGTGGCCGCCGCGCCGCTGCCCCTCGCCCGGGCCTTGAACCCGGTGAACAGGGGGCAGATGGGAACCCGCCGGAGCCACCGGCTGCGCCGCACCGCGCCCATGCCGAAGGGGAAGTCGTAGCTCCGGAGGCTGGCGCTGGAGGTGCTGTCCGAGTGCGCGCCCGCCTTCCACTGCACCAGCCCTCGCTCCTCCTGCGTCCCTGCGGCAGCCAGCACCGGGTCAGAGCCCTCGCCCTGTGAGCCCCTATTGCAGCTCCAAACCAGCCCCCCCCAGTTACCCCTTGTGGCCCCGTGTGCTTCCATTACCCGGGATGGTGTTGTCCAGGACAAAGGCGATGAGCCCCCCGACGAACATCTCTGTCGTCAGCAGCACCGTCAGGATCTGGTCCAGCTCGGGGACACCTGCGAGAGCCAGGGACTGAGCCGGCTTCACCTCATTCATCCATGGATCTGCCCTCCTCGCTCCCCAAACCTGCAGCCCTGGGGCTCTCCGTGGCAGGCGGGTACCTGTGTTAATGGCCTTGGGGTGGGAATCCAGGTAGTTTGGCAGCGTCAGCCCAAAGAACATGGCGAAGCCCAGCACGAAAAGGTTGCGGGAGGAGTTCATGTCGACGAACTGCAGGTTGGAGAGGCCGACAGCCGTGATCATGCCTGCCGGGGAGACACGGCCGTGCTGGAGGTGCCCGCGGTGCTGCTGCTTCCAGCCAGGAGCCAGCATCGGGGTGCGCTGGTGGCTCAAAGCCCACCCAGCATCCCCTGGGCTCCCCCCGAGCCTGCAGGGAAAGGGTGCTGGGGTGCTGGTGACAGCGCGGTGGGTTTGAGGGGTGGCTGCGGCGCGGTTACCGAACAAGGTGCAGAACATCCCCCCGAGGACGGGGTCGGGCAGGGAGGCGAAGAGCGCCGTGAACTTCCCGATGGTGCCCAGCAGGAGCATGATCCCAGCCCCGTACTGGATCACCCTCCTGCTCCCCACCTGCACGGAGACAGGCGGCGGGTGACAGTGCCCATGTGCCCTGGCTGAGCAGGACCCAGCCCAGGCCCCGGTACCTTTGTGATGCCCAGGACACCGATGTTGGGGCTGGAGGAGGTGGAACCGTTGCCGGTGCCCAGCAGCCCCGCAATGATGCAGGAGATGCCTTCAGTGAAAATGCCCCTGGGAACAACACGAACGGGCTGGTCCCCATCGCTGCTGTCCTGCAGCGTCCCTGCCCGGTCCCACAGGGGTCCATGGTGTGAATGGGGTACCAGGGTGGGGGGCAGCTGCTGCACCTGTTGATGGCATGCACGGGGGGCGGGGGGGCTCCTGCCAGCCGGGCACAGGAGTAGTAATCCCCGATGGACTCGATGATGCCTGCCAGTGTGGCACTGAACATGCCCAGCACCGCTGCCGAGGTCACTGTGGGCAGACCCCACTGGCCTGCCGGGGCAGAGCAGGATGCTAGGATCCCAACACAGGGACCTGGCACCCCCGGTGCTCCCCAGCCCAACTGATGCTGCATCCCCTGTGGTGAAAGGGGCATCAAAGGGACCTTATGCCTGCCTGGCACTCACAGGGGTAGGGCACCCGAAACCAGGGTGCCACAGACAGGATCTCCCCCCTTGCATCCGTCCTGGCCTTGTACCCGTACGCCTCGGGGTCGCTGGGGAAGACGCCGGTGCGCGTCAGCACGTAGCAGAGCAGCCACACCACCATGATGGCCATGATGATCTGCAGGGGCACGGACCGGGCACACCCCCTGCATCGCCCGTGTGTAGAAACAGGGCGGGTTTGGGGGATGCTCCAGGACCTGGCAGCTCCCGGCCAGTCCCTACCGGGAACATCTTGAAGATGTGGATGCGGAGCAGCACGAAGCCCCTGCCGCGCCGGTAGCCGGGCAGGCAGATGGTGACATGGCGCAGGTACTGCGCGAACAGGACGATCAGGAAGATGGTCCTGGGGGGAAGAGGGACACAGGAGGCCCCTTGTACCCCAGGCATCCTCCTGGCTCCGTAAGGGACACCCCGACCTCTTTGTCCCCCCATCCCCATGCCCTACAGCGCGGCGATGCCCCAGTGGGAGCCGGCCCGCTCGCCGGCCGCCTGGAACACGGAGAGCCCGATGAGAGACACGGTGGGGGTGACGGTCAGCGGCCCGATGTAGCTGAGCAGTGCCCCGGGCAGCCCCAGCAGCCCGATGGCCACCTCCACCAGGCTGGACACCACGATGGCTCCCTGGATCTGCAGGCAGGGAAGGGGTCAGGGCCCTGCGGGGCACTCCGGGATCCCGGGGGGGGGGGG
>NDXB01021981.1:30248-41346 GCA_002631895.1 Agapornis roseicollis | reverse complement strand
CCGTGGCCCAGGGCCCCCCCGCCCCCTCAGGGGGGGGGGGGGGGGTCCCGCTCCCGGTCTCCACCCGATGGCGCAGTGCAGGAGGGTTCGGGGGTGCCCCGGTACTCACCCTGCCCGCCGCAGGCGGCTCCTTCCCAGGGGGACAAGGGGGGCCGGTGGCGGTAGGAGCCAGGCTCCCATTCTGGCAGTGAGGGAGAGGAGGAGCCGGGTCAGTGTTGTCCCGGGTGTCCCATGGGAACGGGGCTCTGCCCTGGGAGCACAAGGGCCGCGGCTCCGCACGTGTGGCGGCTCCGACCCCAGGCAGGGGCCTGGGCTCCAAACCCACCGGTGCCTGCGTGATGGTTTGTCCCCAGGGGAGGGTAGAGGGGGGACCCCTTGCCCCTGGGTGCCTGGACCAAGGGTGGCACAGCCAGTCCCAGCCGCAACATCCCCACGTGTCCCCTTGGTCCTGGGCTCCACCGCAGCCCCCAGGCTCACCCCCTCCTCTGCCTTTTGCTGGGCATCACAGCCCTGAGCTGGCCATCACTGGGGCTTCAGTCCCCCCCGTCACCCCCCTCCCTCCCTGCTGCCTGGCATGCGGCTGAGGAGGGGACAGGGATGGGGATGGGGATGGGTATCAGAGGCTGCGTTCACCTGGGGCTGAGCCAGGTCTCCCGAGCGCGTCCCCATCCTCCGGTGATGCGGCCCCGGCGGCGATGTCACCGCACGGGGGGTTTTATGGCCATGGGAAGGACTTTAGTCACCACCCGGGCCGTGGCACGGGCTGGCAGGCAGCGAGGCGACCATTGGCTGCGGGTTGTGAAACCAGGGAGCGCTGCCTTAGGGACGGATCAGCCATTAACTCCTTTAATTGGGGCTGGCACGGCCGGGCGCTCAGCACCGCGCTGCTCAAACATTAGAGCCCGGAGCAGAGCCCCGCGGGGGGCGGGCCGGGACCCTGGATGCTGGCGGCATCACCGCGGCAGCGCCGGGCACGGAGGGACGCGGTGGCACCGTGGATGGGGGAGCTCCCGCCTCCCGGCGCGGCGGCTCCAGCGGAGGACGAGGTCGGTTCCGAAGGTCGCCGGGGCATTAAGCATTAACCGCAGCGGGACTAGAGCTCGTTCTGCAGCGCCTTGGCGGGGGCCGCTCCCCCGGCCTTGTCGCCGGCGCAGGGCCCCTTGTCCCCGTGGCACAGCAGCTCCCGCAGCGCGGCCGGGCCCCGCCGGTGAGCCCCATAGAGCTGCGCCTCGCCCCGCTCCCCCACGGCACCGTGGCACATCTTGGACAGCCTGCGGGGAGCCACGTGTGGGGCACAGAGAGCACCCCATGCACGGGTGCCAGGCACCCCCCCCCACTGCCAACAGCCCCCCCCTTACCTGCCCGGCCAGGGGCCCCCCGTCACCATCACACTCATGAGCTCTTGCGCTGGCAGCCCCGGCCCCACCAGACGCTTCTCTCCATCCAGCTCTTGCACCCCATAGCTGCGGGGAGAGGCAGGGGTTTAGGGAGACCCCATCTCTGGGACACCCCATTCCCAGGGACACCCCATAGGGACACCCCGCTCACCTCTCCCAGCCCTGAGAGCAGCTCCTCTCCAGCACCTCCATGTAGTCAGACTCACTCAACACCTTCTTGCCCACCTTCCCTTCTGCCCTGCTCAGCTGCTCCTCAATCTGGGGTGGAAAAGGGCAGAAATAGGCCAGTAAGGGTGGCAGCCTCCATCATGACCCTGCACTTCAGCGGGCAGGGATCTGCATCCTCTTCCTTGAAGCCCGGCAGTGGAAGCACTTTTGCATGGGTCCATGAGCTCGCTGGCCCCAAAGGGTTGTTGTGGGGATCCAGCAGCACCTCCCCAGCCAGAGCATCCCCGTGGGGCTCTCACTGCTGGTGCTGGGCCCCATGTCCCCCGGTCCCCACCTGGAAGGCGATGGCATGGCAGGCATCGCAGAGCAGGGACTCGGGCATGTGGGGCGAGAGCCGCTCCTCGGTGCTGAGCCGCGGTGCAGGGATGGAGCGGACCGGGGCTGTGGGGGGTTCCCCGCACATCCCCTCCCCTCCTGTCCCCGTTAGCAGGCTCAGGACCAGCCACAGCAGCGCCGGTCGCATCCTGCCCCGGTGCGATGGTGCCAGGAGGCGGTGCGGGGCCGATATAACCCCCCCGGGCACTGATGCATGCCTGAGGCACCTGCATCCGGCTGACGTGGCCATCCCCGGGGTGTCGGGGCGGGGTGCATGGGGTGTCCCTGGCCCCTCTCGGGGAGGGGTTTGGTGAGGTTCAACCCAGGCCTGAGCCTGGACACAAACCCTCCCTGGGATGGTTTGATCCTGCCTGGGATGGGGATGGGGGCTCAGGGGTGGGGCTTGAGGGTCAAGGATGGGTTTGGGGGTCAAGGATGGGGTTTCAGGGTCAAGGATGGGGTTTCAGGGTCAAGGATGGGGTCTGGGTTCAGGACTGGGGGGTCAAGAGTGAGGCTTGAGGATCAGGGTTTGGTGTTTAAGGCTGGGTCTCAGGGATGAGATTCCGGGTTCAGGACTGAGCTTTGGCACTGAGTTTGGGGTTCAGGACTCGGGACTCAGATCAGAGGTTTGAGGTTCAGGGTTGGGGTTTGGGGTCCAGGGTTCAGGGCTTTACTGATGACCACAGAACCCCCACCTGCTCCCCTTGGACACTGGGATAGATGGACATGGCTGGACTGCAGTGTCCGAGCCCTTCAGCCCCTCAAAGTGCCCTTTACAGACCACACGAAGACAGGATGAAGATGGAACATTTAATGGTGTCTCAGCATCTTTACTGCTGTTCCAGGGTGTCCGTGCTGCAGCCGTGGCCATCGTCCCCCTGCGTCAAACAGCCCAGGTCTTCCTTGGGACAGGACCAGCCACGCTGGGAAAGCGGGGGCCATGCATCCAGTCCCTTTGCCGGCCCCCGGGGCTCCCATGTGCTTACATTGGGAAATGCTTTTCCTCCCCATTCCCATACGGTCCATTGAGGTCCAGCCAGTGCCCATTCCTGCTCAGCTCCTCAGCAGCTCAGTCATGGACATCGGGTCTCTCCCATGCTGGTGGTGATGCTTACGTTGGGGTTAAAGCCCGGCCATTCAGGTCCATTGAGGACCATCACATCCGGAGCAGTGGTCCCGGCTCAGGCCTGGCAGGGCTGGTGCGGGCAGGGGGCTGGCCTGGGCCGGGGCTGGCCCGCATCCCCGTGGGGATGTAGTACAGGCCCTCCAGGTACCCGCAGTCAGGACCCCCGGCAGCAGGCGGCCCCTCGCCCTTGGGAGCAGAGCTGAAGGTCCCAGAGAAGCTGGGGTTATCAGCAGCCGGAGGGTCAGGGTGCACTGGAGACGGGGCAGAGGGTGCCGGGGGTACCGGGAGCCCCTGGTAACCGCTGTAGGGCACATAGGGTGGGCCATAGACTCCCGGTGACATGCCCAGGGGGTTGTAAGGAGCTTGGTAGAGCCCAGTGTGTGATGCCACTGGTGGGACGAGCACCTCCAGGTACTGCCCGGTCTCGGGGTCGTAGAGTGTTTTCAGCTGGGGCTGCCGTGGGGGCTCCATGTAGTAGCATTTCCCACTGTCGGGATCCACGAGCATCCTCCGGTGTGTGGGCAGATGGGGAGCAAAGGGCTTGGTGGAGCTTGGCGTGTTCTTACTGCTTGGAGAAGCACCATCAGTCCTCCTTAGGAAGTGGGGAGCATCCTCAAGGCGAGGCTGAGGCTGGGCTGAGGGTACCGGGTGCTCTGCAGCCACCAGGCCTTCAGGGGGTCGGGGCAGGTGAGGCTCAGCGCTGGGTTTGCTCCAGGGCACTTCCCCACTGGGCAGGGGACACACACCAGCCCCCAACGGAGCACTGGCTGGGTTGGGCACCAGCGGGGATCCAAAGAATGAGCTGGCCATGCTGGAGACTGGTGGGTGCCCAAAGGAAGTGGGGACTGGGCTGGTCCCCAAGGGGGACCCAAAGGATGTGCTGGATTGATTGGAGACCAAGGGGCTCTCAAAAGAAGCACTGGCTGAGTTAGGCACCAGGGGGGTCCCAAAGGATGTGCTGGATCGACTGGGGACCAAGGGGGTGCCAAAGAATGTGTTGGCTGAGTTAGGGACCAAGGGGGTCCCAAAAGATGCACTAGCTGAGTTAGGGACCAAGGGGGTCCCAAAGGATGTGCTGGATGGGTTGGGGACCAAGGGGGCCCCGAAGGATACACTTGATGGATTAGGGACCAAAGGGGTCCCAAATGATGCACTGCACAGGCTGGGGACCAAAGGTGTCCCAAAGGATGCATTGGCTGGGTAGGGGATCAAGGGGGTCCCAAAAGATTTGTTGGTGGGGTTGGAGACCAAGGGAGTCCCATATGATGGGCTGGCCAGGTTGGAGGCTGATGGGTAGCCAAAGGATGAGTTGGTCATGCTGGGGACCGTGGCAGTCCCAAAAGATGTGCTGGCCAGGTTGGGAAACAAGGGGGTCCCAAAGGGTGCACTGGCCGGGTTGGGGACTGCAGGGGTCCCAAAGGGTGCACTGGCCGGGTTGGGGACTGCAGGAGTCACAAGGGGTGCACTGGTTTGCTTGGGGACCAAGGGGGTCCCAAAGGGTGCAGTGATTGGGTTGGAGGCTGCTGCGGTCCCAAAGGGTGCAGTGATTGGGTTGGAGGCTGCTGCGGTCCCAAAGGGTGCAGTGGCCGGGCCGGGCAGTGCAGGGGTCCCAAAGGACCCGCTGGCCGCGCTGGGGACCGAGGGCAGCGTTGGCACCGGAGCGGGTTTGGGGGCTTTCTCGGGAATTGCCAAGTAGTTGGAGTTTTCCGCAGGGGCACTCGGAGGGGCCGGCTCGGTGGCTGCCGGCCACGTCGGAGGACGCTCCCAGGGCTCCCTCCGCTCCGGCAGCCGGGTAGAGGCAGCCTCACTGCCCTCCCCACCTCGGAACGGGGCGACGGGGCCGGAGCCACCGGCGGAGCCACCGCTCCCCACCGACACCAACCGGGCCTGGGGCCGGGGCTGCCCCTGCTCTCTTGCAGGCGGCTCCGGTGCGCTTCTTGCTGCCGGCTTGCCCGGCTGCGGGTGCGCGGTGCTACCAGGCACCGATCCGACGGGGGGGTCACCGCTGCCGGGGAGTCCTCCAGGGCCGCCGTGACCGTGGCCGTGGCCGTGTCCTTCCGTGGGGCTCGGTGGCGGCGGCGGGAGCAGGACGGTCTTCTCCGTCCGCAGCACCGCGCTGCTCTGAGCCGGGAACCCTTCCCCGGGCCTCGGGCCCACCAGCACGTGGAGGTGGGTCTCCATGTGGGGCACCCCTTCTGCCGTCGCTGCCCGCGGCGGGACCCGGAGCTCGCTGCGCTCCCGGCGCTGGGGGGAGGCCGGTGGCCCCTCGGCGGCAGCCGAACCCCGTCGTGTGGCCTGGACCCTGGTGATGTGCACGGGGGAGCGGCGCGGGGGTGAGGAGCGGCTGCCCCGGGCACACAGCGGGGCTGGCTCTGCCGCCGCCTCCTCGTGTCCCGGCTGCGGCGCTGGCTCCCGGCGGCACACCGAGCTGCAGTGGATCACCAGCGGGGCGGCCGGCGCCGGCGCCGCGCTGCTCGCCGGGGCCGTGGTGCCCCGGGATGCGCCGGCGGTCCCGAAGCAGAGGTTGTAGCTGCTCTTCACCAGCTTGCGCACGTCGCGGGGTTGCGGGATGCGCCCCTTCCCCTTCTCCTCCGGTTTGGGGGGGACGGGCGGCGGGGACCGCCGTGCCGGGGGGCTGGGGGGCCGGCGCGGAACCGCCGGGGGCTTCTCCTCTTGCCGGTTCTGCGGCACCAGCCTCACGTCCTGCGCCCGGGAGGTGAAGATGCGGCGCGGCGGCACAGCGGGGAAGGTGTCAGGCTCGGCGGGCAGGGTCTGGGGGTGGCCGGGGCAAATGGCTCGCTGCCTCAAGCTGGGCCACGGCTTCGGAGCTCTCCCAAACCTCGGGGCGACATCCAGCACCTTCCCCACTCCAGGCTGCGCTTCGAACAAGGCCCGTGCTTGTCGGTAGCGGATCCTCTCCGGCGGCGGCTCCTCGGTGGTGCTGGGCAGCCAGTGGCCCTCCATCACCTCCTGGTACTTGATCCTCTCGTTGAGCTCATTGAAGGTCTTCTTCAGCTTGCAGACGTTCTCCCTGGTCGCCTTGCTCAGCACCACCCCCTTGGTGGGGTGGGTGGTAGCGGCGTTCCCCACGGCCACCGGCGCCACCGGCATCCCGCCGCCCCGCAAGTCCTCCGCTGAGAAGCTGCAGTCGGAGCGGGATAAGGAGCTGGACTTGCCTTCCAGCCCATCACCCAGCAGGTCGGTGCCGGCGGAGGATGGCCCCGAAGAGGTCGAGCTGCCCCGCAGCCCCTTCTGCTCCATCTTGATCCTCTGCTCGTACTGCATTTTCTTGGCGAGGACGTTCTTCACCAGGCAAGAGGCCGCCCTGGTCTTGCTGGTGTCAGCATCCAGGGAAGCTGTCTTCATGAACTGCTTGTAGTTGAGCCTAAAGTCCTCACCGATGGCTCGGCCTTTGCTGGGGGGCTCCTTCCTGATAGGGGGCACGGGCTGGGGGGCCGGGGCATCCCCCCGGGGGACAAAACCTGTTTCCTTCCTCTCCTTCCTCTTGAGCAGGATCTGCCGCTTCGGGACAGTCCTCTTCTTACCATGGCCCTTCCTGGCCTCACCGCTCTCCAGCTCCACATCCACGCACTCAAACTGTTCCTTCCCCAGCAAGCCCAGCAGCTCCCCGTCCATGCCGGCGGGGAACGGCCAGCACACCCTGCCATGGAGAGGTGCCGCGGTGCCCCGGGGCTCGCCGCCAGCCGCCGGCCACCTCCGCGGCCGCCCGCCGTCCTCCGACAGTGAGTTGGAGAGGCTGGAGGAGGTGTGCGAGCTGCACATGTCGAGCCGGGCGCCGGGAGGACCCGAGATGCTCCGGAAGGCTCTGGCCGTGAGTGCCCGCACTTCGCCGTCCACCTCGTCCGAATCGCTGGGCCCTTCGCCGAGCATCCCCCTGGGCAGAGCCAGCTCCCCGCTGCTGCTGGTGGCGGTGGTGGTGGTGGTGGTGACAGCCTGCCGGTCCCCACCGAGGGGACCCATCCTGCCGCCCTGCCCCGGAGCTGGGCTATTCTTAGCCGCGATGGACAGCTGAGCCTGCCGCGGGCGTGCGAGGGGGCCGGGCGGCGGGGGGAAGCTGGGGGCAGCCCTGGGGGGGGGTCCCCCCTCCTCGTCCAGGAACTCCAGGCAGTCCTTGAAGGTCTCGGTCCCGTCGGAGCACAGGGCAGAGTGGTAGGAGGACACGGAGGAGCCCGACATGCTCTTAGCGAGGTCGTCGCGGGGGAGGCCGGGGAGGGGACCCTCCTCCTCCTCCGACACGGAGCGCCGGCCGTCCCCGCTGCTGCGGCCGCCCTCGCCATCGGTGCCGGGCAGCTCGGCGTGGGACAGCAGCACCGGGTCCCTCTTCCCGCGGGGCATCATGGCAGCGGTGACCCCGAGGGGCCGCCAGCCGGTGCCGGGGCACCCTCCCGGGTGCTGGGGACGCTCTGCCGGGGACGCCGGCTCGACCTTCTGCCTGCCTCGCCCTCACGGCGGCTGGACCCGGCGCAGCCCCGAGCAGCCCCTTGATCACATGGACATCTGCGAGCGCCAGCCCCGGCCGGGCGATGCCAAGCGCATTGCCGGGATGCCACCGCCACCCCCGGCCTTAGGGGGCTGCCAGCACCATCCCCTGCCCTACACCCGCGCCGCTGATCCCCGAACCCACAGGTGAGGTGCCAGAGCACCCCGCACCCCAAAGGGGTACCCGGATGGGGTGCCCGCGACCGCAGCAGGAGCTGGGGGACCCGCAGACTACTCCAGGCACATCCCAGCCCCCGCAGGGCACAGCCGAAGCCCAAGGCTGCTGCTACATCCCCATCACGGCTCTTTTCCCAGTGCCTCTGCCTGCTTCACTGCAGGGGTCTCCTCCTGGGGGCTTCTCCCAACCCCCCCCCCCAAGCAGCAGCTCCCCCATAAATGAGTCACAAGCGGCCAGAAGCCAACTCAAGGCTTCACCGTCAAAGCAGGCACCGAGCACCTCTGGGACTCACAGGAGTCGAACGATGCCCAGGTAGGACTGGCCTGTCTGGAGACACTCAGAGCAGGCTGCTGGGTGCCTGCCATGGCACGAGGGTCCCTGCAGCGTGCCGGCCCCACTGCTGGAGCCCAGTCCTAGCTTCGGAGGGGGATTGTCACCGCACAGCAGCAGCAGCAGCAGGTGCTTCCCGGCACTGCCAGACCCGCAGCAACCCGATGCCCAAGTCCTCTGGGTTCAGGCAGGGACTAAATTTAAACTTTGGCAAGGAGGAAGGCTCCCATGGTAGCCGCTGTCGTGCTTAACCCTTTGCTGCCCAGCAGGGCTGTGCTTGCAGGTGGCATTCGTGCCCATGGGGAGGGGAAGAGACCTGCCTATGGGCAGCACTTGCCTTGTACAGTATCCTTGTGCAAGTGGCCTCAGTCCCTACAGCCCAGCTCTGCAGGGAGCCAGTGGGATGTGGCTGCCGGCAGAGGAAACCCCTACATGCCTCAGTGCACCCCAAAACTTGGGCTGCTGCTTGGGTGCTCCATCCCCCTCTGGATGCGAGGGGTCCTTCGAGCATCCCAGAGTCGGGCTCCTGCTCCAGCACAGCTCATGGCAGCCCGGCAGGCACCTGCTGAGTCACTGCTGGCTCCAGCTCCATGAGGCACAGCCGGGAGCACTGCAGGGATGAGCACACATCCACCTGCTGCTGGATTAGGATGTACAAACAGAGGGGATGAAAGCCCCCTCGGGCCGAGCTGATCCCTTGGTCCAGATCCCAGAGATGCTGTTTCATTCCCTCTCCTCTGCCAGGGGTCATGGCCAGCTTCCCAGTGCCACCGGTACTTGGTGGGAAGGGGAGGCTGGTCCAGTTGGTACATCTGGGGTGCCACTGCTGGGGCAAGGAGGGAGGGCAGAGCAGGCACAAGGGGAACAGGAGCTGTGGGAGCTGTAAAATCATCAACCTAGAGGGAGGATCCCTGCAGCAACCCCTGGGCAGGTGGGGAAAGCGCCTCATGCCTCTGCCTACGGCTCCTGCTGCCCCGTGTGAGGCAGATTTAGGGCAACAACTCCCGTAAAGAAGCAGCTTTAAACCTTCCTCTGCCTCTTTCCCAGCACAATTCCCATTGCTGCTGCATCCTTCACTCCAATACCCAGGTCTTGCCAAACCCGAAATGGTGTCAACAGCTGTGACAAACCGGAGGCTGCGAGGGTGGCTGGAAACTACCACCGGAGGCTCAGCCCCTCATCCGCTTCCCCAGCATTTGCTCCTGGCTCTGCCGGTGATGGGATGACCCTGGACACCCCCTGTTCCATAGGGAAAAGCACGGCCAGCAGCAGCACAGGCTGCTGGCTTGGCAGGGTTTCTTCCGACAACCCCAGGGCTGCCAGAACAACCTGTCTGGGTGTGTTGGAGCAGGGAGGGAACCGGCTGGGCAGGCCGGGCTCAGCAACACACGGAGCAAGAGGCTGCATCTCCTGCTCCTGGGTCCCTTCCCCCCCGCAGTGTGATGTGAGTTGGGAATTCTAAGCAGGAAAGAGGGAGGAGGGCACAGGTGGAGATCCCAGCGGTTCTCCCACCAACCAGGATACACCCATTGAGAGCAGCTCGGGGTGGGGGTGTGGGAGCAGAACGAGGCACAAACACGTTACAGAACAACGGGCGGACGAGGTTGAGCCAAGACGTGTTCATTAAACACTGATTTACGTTTAAGCCACCACGATGCTGCCTATGGACTAACTACTGCCTTTACTTATTCACTCGGTTTCTGTGCCAGATCTGTGCGTGCCCGCCTCCCGCGGCTGGGAAGCTTGCAGGAGGCAGCAAGGATGAAGGCAGGCCGTGCCTTTCCCATGCTGGAGCTGCGTTCCGCAGCCTCAGAGGAGCAGGAAACACCGGCCCTGCTTGGCAGAGGTTGCCGGCTGGTTTCGGAAGGGGCCTGGCCATCCAGGACACGCCAGCAGCTCCGTACGTCAAGCCCTTCGGTACCCAGGGGTGGAACGTGTTCGCTCGGGGCAGACACCAACAGCTCGGGCTCACCAGTGACCGAGCCCTGGGCTCTCTGCGGTACCCACCGTGGTGCAGGCACGGCGCAGGGGCGATGCCGGGAGCGAAGCGCCCGCCCCACAGCGGGGCCCGGAGCGCGCCAGCCCCGCCGTGCCCATGGGCAGCCCCGGCCCGGGCCCGCTCCCCGCAGCGGGGACACGCGCGCACCCCGCGGACCGGGACGGGGGGCGTGCCCTGCGCTGATCCCGCCCCACAGCACTGCTCACAGCCCGCGCCCACGGCCAGCCCCCCCCTCCGCCCTCCCGGCCCCTCCGAGGACGGGAGCTGCCCGCCGCGGTCACAGCCCCAGCCCCGGCCCCGCTCCCGGCTCCGGCTCCCCACGGCCTCACCGCCCGTCGCCATCTCCGGCACTCCCGAGACAAATGGCGGCCCCCGCCGCCGAGCCTTCCCAGTCTCCTAGCAACGCACCGGCTCCCGTCCCAGTGCCCCCTCTCTCAAGTCTTAAAGGGCCCGCGGCACGGCTTCCACCTGAGAGCGACCCCGTAACAGCCCCGCTGCCGTCCCGGGCCGGGCTCAGCTTCCACCGAGCCGCGGAGACCCGCGGCACTCCCGTTGGCTCCCTGCCCTCCCCGCCATGGTGCCGCGCCTCCATTTTGCACGGCACAGGCTGCCAGAGGCTAACGTCGTGCGAGGCAGGGTTCACATCGTGCGGGACAGGGTTCACATCGTGAGAGACAGGGTTCACATCGTGAGAGACAGGGTTCACATCGTGAGAGACAGGGTTCACATCGTGCGGGACAGGGTTCATTGTGTGGGGTAGGGTTCACATCGTGCGGGACAGGGTTCACATCGTGAGAGACAGGGTTCACATCGTGCGAGGCAGGGTTCACATCGTGCGGGGTAGGGTTCACATCGTGAGAGGCAGGGTTCACATCGTGCGGGACAGGGTTCACATCGTGCGGGGTAGGGTTCACATCGTGAGAGACAGGGTTCACATCGTGTGGGACAGGGTTCACATCGTGCAGGACAGGGTTCACATCGTGCGGGACAGGGTTCATTGTGTGGGGTAGGGTCCGTGCGGGACA
>NDXB01021981.1:0-26582 GCA_002631895.1 Agapornis roseicollis | reverse complement strand
CTGGCACTGCAGGTCCTGGGGATGCTAAAGGAAAGCCCATTGCAGGCTGCCCTCCAAAGCATCCAACCCAGAGCTTAACCACCCCCCCCCCCCCCCCCCCCCCCCCCCATGGTATTCATTACAGGGAGGTGAAGAAGTAGCTGAGGGACTTGCCTGAAAGGCCCCTGGGCCCTTTCATTAACAACACAATCTCAAAGGTACTTTGTGCGTTTCTTTTCCTTCTCAAAAGTAACCCGAAGCTGCAATAATCCCCTTGTTTCCATTCTTTTCCCCCCTCAGTAATTCAGAGAATTTCTTTTGCTGATTAGCTAAGGAAATCTTAATATAGCTTTCTCCCTGAAGCATCGTTTAGACCCAGCATTAGACACACCTAAGAGAACTGCAGGAAGTTGTTGCTGAAAAGGTCAGAATTTCCCTAAGCACTGGCTACCTGATGACACTCCATTTTTCAAAGAGCTTTTATACACCTTCAAGTCCCCATTTAACCAAATTATTCAGAGTGGGAAGAACTTCAATAGGTCCTTTCACTCCTCAAGTCCTCTGCCCCTGTCCCACTGACATTTAAAGCCATTTAAGCCTCCACCTATTTCTCGAGAAGCTTTACAAACTGACAGGCCCAACCATTGCATTGTAGATCAGGAATCAATCTGCAGGTTATATAACTCAAAATGCCATTCAAGTACTGCTGGGCACGTATCCTTGACAAGCCCTGGGCAAAGCCAGACCTGGGTAATTGTCTCCTAGTGCAGAGTTCCTGGAGTTCTGCAGTGAACTCCAGGGACCTTATCAGGCAGGATTATTCACTGCAAATGGTTGCACTTCTGACAGCATTCACTCTGGCACATCTGTTTGTTGTGCTTTTCAATCTCCTCCACAGATCTGTTCCTTTGAGCTTTTTTAAAGGAAGCCCTAAAACACCCAATTCCAACCACATGGCCTTATTCTTGCTGTCTGCAGCTGCCTCTTCATTTTCTACAGCTCTTTGCAGTCTTACGTTACAAATGTACCAGCACAGCTGAACAACCTCCTGTAAAACCTGAGATGTGCTGTTTGTACTCTATGATGGATTTCAGAAGACCAAACCCCACAGCATACATAGCTTTTACACACTATTCTGCTGTGAAGGAAGGAACAGTCTACTGCAGCAGCATAGAAGTGACGTGCTGGACGAGACACTGGTGCTTCAGTTACTTTTGCAGTTTTCATTAAGGTTGCTGGACACTAGGTAATGCTTTTCAAGTCATAAAGTCAAGGACTTCAAGACTCAAACTGTTCCTGTATACCTAATCTGTGTTCATTCTGCTGGTGCTAAAGAGAAATGCAGCTTCAGTAAAAGGAACAAACAAATGTACTATTAATAGACATTCAACTGACAAAACGTGAAGTTCAACGCTTAAACGTGAACTAACAGACCCAAGTTATGGAGCAACAGTTGACTAAGAACTGTCTCAACATCTCAGAGAACTCCCCAGCAGTCCATCATGTACTCACAGTTTACTCAGGGTTTATTTTTATACACTTGCCTGTACTAAAGTTAGTGGAGCCTCAGCTGTGCTCCTTACCTGCTCACTGGCCTAAATGACAGTCACTCTGAAAATGGTTTATGTTCTCTTTCCAACTACAGTGATGTCCTGGGGCTACTGCAAGTGTGGATGCTGTAAATACATCTGCAGATCTGTGACTAATAAGGCCTCGAAGTGTAAATTGCTCCAGAGGAGCACTGGTTTGCAGCCATGCCTTAGCATTCAGTGCTGGGTCACGCCAGCCTCTCTGACTTGGGCTCTTTTAGACCTGCAAACCCTGTTGCCTGTTTGGGGCACCGCACTCCTCATCTTGGTCTACATGAAAGAGCCAAGTTGGCAACTTTCAGTTGCATAAGGTAAATTAAAAGGATTTTCTGTAAGAAATCTATTCCCTCTCTATAGCAAGCCTACACACGAAGCCTACAGTTACAAACAGCCATGTATACCTAGAGCCTGCTACTGCCAGCTACAGATGCTCAAAATCAAACGTTGAGCACACCAAAAACTAAGAAATTGTTTGGGATTTTTATGGTCTTACATTAGGATCTTTATAACTTCAGAGCCTACATCTGCATGTGTCTCTTGAAAGTCAAAATGGGTAACTTCTACATAAAATAAACCAGTCTCTGGATGAAAACAAAACAACTCTCCCCATCAAACACCTGGGAATAGTTTGGAGTCAGAAGCACTTACTGTTCCCTCCAGCACAACAAGGCTTGCTTAGACAAAGCAGACGCTTCTATAATGATGCAATGGGTGAAGAAACTGTAAACAAGTGCAAAGAGACTTAGTGGTGTGCCAAGGACTGCTTTACATGGAGCAATTTAGAAAGCCCTGCTAGTGTGCTGAAGCAGCTCACCCGCTACTACTGAACATTTTACACAGAAACAGCTTCTTACAGCTTCCTTTATGCACTGTGGTAGTTAGTGTGATGGGTTCATCAGTTACAACATTCCAACATTCAGCTAGTCCTTGCATTTGATTTCTGTTGTTCTGTACCGTTCCAAAAGGAGCAGGGATTTGCTCAATGAATTAGATCAGTAGCAGTTAACAAGTAATACAGTATGAGGCTAAATAAAACATACATCCCCAATCAACTTAGGATGCGAGAATGACTCTGAATGCATTCTGTGTTCTCCCTTTTCAGCATTCAATTCCTGTTTTTAAAAGACAATCTTGACTATGGAGAAAAACATGATCTCAAGCTCATCTAAAGATAGAAAATGCAAATAAGCAGACAAAAGAAGCATGAAAACATGCTATTTGAAAACTGATACCAGTAACACAGGCCACTGCAGGATAACCACAGGCACTTGAACAGGCTGTGGGCTCTCATCTGGGGAAGTGTTGAAGAAAAAGATAGATAATCCTCTTGTGGAGCCTGTAGAAGCAAAAATGATTCTGCTCCAGCAAAGGAAATGTGGAATAGGTGATGTCTCAGGATCTTTTCTAGCCCTCACAATGTCAGAGTGAGATAAATGTAGATGATTGTATGTTTAAAACATCATCACTGAGAGTTATTGAAGCATAAAAACTGAGTGGAAAAAATATTTCAAAGGGTGAGATCTACTTTCCACTCATCTCTCAGAATCACCTAAAATGAGTTCTGACAGACTCTCAAGAATAGCAATAGCAGATGTGACAAACACCAGTGCAGAGATGTTACAAGCATCAGAAACAGAGGCTAAACCCAGCAGTGCCTGGTGAAGCACAGCCATCCCCCAACTACCCAGGGGTTGTAGGCACACACCCATAACAAAAGGGACTTACTTTGCTGCTTCTCCTTCCAGCAGCTGGTCTGAATGTAGTCTATGTAATCTTTCTCAACGGTTTTCTCTAGCTCTTGGAGTTCTGCTCCTTGATAATTCCTCTCAAAGTTTTTATCAACATAGTAAGGCACCTGCAGGTTCTCGGTTTCTCTACCAATCACATGGCCTATGGACCTATGGAAACATGGAGAAAACGGGGGGAGGGGGGGGGTAGCAGTTTAAACATAAAGAAATCAAGAGGTGTTTCTCCGTATGAGGAGGGTGTTCACAACAGCTTCTTTACAGTTCTTTTCTGCAGCACTACAGCTCCCTCAGCCATCCAGTGTGGAAATTACAAGTTTTGGGTGCAGCAAGCTGTGCACTACAACCAGAATTCACCCCCACCCCTGCTAAAACCACAGGCAAATATCCAGTATTTGGTGATCTCTACAGAGAAGTGGCTCCGAGCTGACACTGTTCTTTGCACACACTGTGTGTGTTCTCAACAGCTCAGTCAAGACACTCCCAACACAGCAGAGCAAATTTTATCTGGGAACACAAGCTCCACGCACTTTCCTCTGTTTGCTGATAATTTCTGTTAAGCCAGGTCCAGAAATCCATGGGAACTGGTACCAAATGTAGAGATAAGAGAAAGGCATGCAGCCCTTGAACTGCTCAGGGCACCATGCAACTGGATCTGGATCTTCTCAATTTCTGCATCCCTTAGTAGGAATAAAAATTAGCAGGGGAGAATCTAGCTGGGTCTTTATAGGGTTTTATAATCATCAGTAAGCAAAGTGGGGCACAGAATATCCCAAAGTGGGTAGAATTTCCCACTCGGACACAGCCACTGGATTAACGTGCACTCATATCCTGAACTTCCTTATTTAAGCAAAGATACCCAGGCATTCTTTCAAATCACTGCCCAAAGAAAGAGGCAGGCAGCCAAAACACAAAGGTTACACTCTACATGATGGAACTCAGTTCACCCCTTCCATTTCCTGGAATCCTTCCCTCTCGCCATGTCTCAGAGGTGTATGCTTTGTTTTTATATATATATATATAAATATATATATATATATATATATATATAAACCCCCCAATTCTTTCAGGTTTTAGGCTGTTAGGTTTTTCAAGGATATGATTTAGAGAAGCAGTATAAATGTGTGCCAGGCTCAGGCCTGGCTATCTCAAATCAACAGGCAAAGGGGAGGCTGGGACAGAAAGCAGGAGAGATTAGCTGCTCAGGGACACTGTGGGAGGGTTCACATGGCACTGCCAGATAGCAAAAACATTCGCTGAAAAAAACCCAAACCCACAGGAGCCAGCAAACAACCACCCTCCTGTTCTCACGCTGGGTCTACACACTGACATCTTGTGGTAAACAAAGATAAAGGGCGTTAGGCTACTACGACAGTGCAGAGAATATGGGCCTAAACCCAAGTAGTTCCACTCCTAGAAGGGGGCAGGGGGTGTGTTTGGAGCACTCTGCTACTGCTGTGTGCAGCAGGTTCTCCAAAACCCACTGGGTCCCTACTCTTACAGCAGCTGGTGAAGGTGACTGAAGTGAGCTCTGTCTCACCACAGAGTTTCTTTCCCCCCTCCCAACACTGGATGCTGAGAAGAGCAAGAGTTTTTAACTCTGCCTCCCACACTCAGATTCCAGCAAGTCTGGTGGTGTCCGTCTGCTTTCAGAGCTGACCAGTTCAGCTTGGCCTCTGCAACCCCGGGGTCCTGCTTCTTTACCAATGTTAAACCTGGCCATTTAATGATTTGTGGAGCGTGACAATTCTTCCCATGGAATTCAAGCTCCATTTATGCTTCATTTTTTTAGTGCTCTCCACAGGAACTCCAGTGGTGGTCCACAGACCCCTGGGGCTAGGCAGATGACAGCTGAGCAGCACTGTACCTGAGCTACACCCACCTTCCTGACACCGTATTGCTGTGCAAAACCATTTCAGGCCAGTTGAGAAAGCTTTCTGGCTCAGTGCCTGTTCCTTCAGCACACAAGTTCAACGAAGCTCACCAGAACTTCACAGCTATAATGCTTAAGAGAACTTGTTCATAGAGATGGCTGGTGTTCCCATATTTACAGATTGATAGTGCTTTCTACAAAGCACACAGCACTAACATGCATTTTGCTCTCAAGTCCAACTTCACTTATCTCAAAGACTGAAAAGCAGAACAGCGTGGTTTGGAATGACTTACGATTTGTAGAACAAGCTGTAGGGTGGGTTTGTGGCCATCAGTTGAGTTATAACTGACACAATTATGATGATGAAAACTGGCATCAACTGAATAAATGCAGAATATGAATTCTGAAAACAACAACAATAGTTAGTGGTTAAGAAAAGATAGAGACAGGAAAGGATGCATCTGTCCACAGAAACCAGGCTATCACAGACCAACAGTGTATTACATGTAAACTAATGAGAAAGTGCTTTTGAACTGAGGGATGAGATTTTAATTTCAAAATAACCTTTATTAAGGATCTCAGCAACTCTTTCTAGCCATTTTCTTTCAATTATATTTTATGACCTATCTGCCATCTACAGCTCCCTTCAGAAGGTGACAGATGCCCACAGCACAGTAACCAAACACAATCCAAACCAAAGGAACACTCTGCAATTCCCAATTCTGAAGTTTGCTCCATGCATTCTAAAAAATCCCCATTTCAGTTTCATGGATAACATGGGTGAAAAGTGAAGGGTTAAGAGACTGTATGTGGTGTAACATGGGACAGAATGCACTTGGGGTTTTGTCTGAATGAATATTAACACAGAGTGGTAAAAAATATCAAAGAGAAAAAAAAAAGAGACCTTTACTTCTGTTCTTCATTTAACTTCTAAACTGGCTTCTAAATTGCCTTTTCTTATCAGGAGCAAAATATAACATGCACCTATTTAGGCTTTGCTCTCTGCCCTGAGATAGCGACAAAGATACCTGACATTGCAGTAGGTGGACTCCTTTGCCCTAGCGGACCTGTCCTTGGGCTCTACCAGGGCTGTTTTTTCAGAGCCTGACAATAAGAGACTCACAGGGAAAAATTAATCTTCCCTGGGGAATGATCTCATTAGTTAAAGGCTGCCTCTGGAGGAACATTTCTGCAAGGCAGGTGGTATGTGTGTATGTGTGCCAGCAACAAATGACACCTTACTTGTTTCACTGGGAGGCAGTGGAGAACAGTGATGAGTGGTGTACCCCACGGGTCAGTACTGAGATTGTTCTTTCTGGGCAGTGGCATTGAACACCCTTAACAAGTTTGCAACACTGAGCTCTGTGGTGCAGTCACACGCTGGAGGGAAGGGATGGGATCCAGAGGGACCTGGACAGGCTGCAGAGGTGGGACCCTGCCAACCTCATGGAGTTCAACAGGGCCAAGTGCAAGGTCCTGCACATGGGTCGGGGCAATTCCCACCATAAACAGAGGTGGGGGGTAACTGGCTGGAGTAGCCCTGAGCAGAAGGACTTGGGGGTGTTGGTCAGAGAGAAGCTCCCCATGACCCAGCTCCAGTGTGTGCTTGAGCCCAGACCCCCCCCATGTGCTGGGCTGCAGCACCCCCAGAGTGTGAGCAGCAGTCGAGGGAGGGGATCCTGCCCCTCTGCTGTGGTCTGGGGAGAACCCCCCTGCAGCCCTGATCCAGCTCTGGGGCAGCAGCATGAGAGGGACCTGGAGCTGTTGGAGAGAGTCTAGAGGAGGCCATGGAGATGCTGCAAGGGCTGGAGCAGCTCTGCTCTGGAGCCAGGCTGAGAGAGCTGGGCTGGGGCACCCTGGACAAGAGAAGGCTCCTGAAGGGGAGACCTGAGAGCAGCTCCAGTGCCTAAAGGGGCTGCAGGGAACCTGGAGAGGGGCTTGGGACAAGGGCCTGTAGGGACAGGCCAAGGGGAATGGCTTGAACCTGCCAGAAGAGGGGAGACTGAGCTGAGCTCTTAGGCAGAAGCTCTTCCCTGTGAGGGTGCTGAGGCGCTGGCACAGGGTGCCCAAAGAAGCTGTGGCTGCCCCATCGCTGGCAGTGTTCAAGGCCAGGTTGGACACAGGGGCTTGGAACAAGCTGCTCCAGTGGAAGGGGTCCCTGCCCATGGCAGGGAGTTTGAACTCAGTGAGTTTTAAGGTCCCTTCCAACATGAGCCGTTCTGTGTATCCCAGATCAATCTTGCCCTGGGCTGGATGAAGCCTGTGCACCACCTGCACAGAAGTTGTGAGCTAATTTATGGAAGGATTAAATATGCAGTGAGGACGAGCCAGTACTTCTGTGTGCATTAGCTGTCCACATCTGGACTCATTATTGCAGGATTACCAAACCATTAGAGCCTGCAAAATGCGAGCACCAGCAAAACACCAGTGACAGAAACCCCAGGGCCTGTAATCCTATCAATTCAACGTATTTTTAAAGGAGTGATTAATAAAAGACCATCTAGTTATTGTTGAAAACATCCATTTTGGCTCCAATGCTGGAGGGCAAACACTAAGTGTTTAGCCATGGGAAGGTCTGTTCTGGCTTCAGATGTGTATGTTGCCCCTTCTACCCTGGTGAAGTATTTAAACCCAAGGGATCCCTCCCATCCTGGCTACCTGTGGCCTAGTTTCTTCCTCCTCTTGCTCCTGTGTCCATGCTCTTTCATTCCGGTGCCTCCGTGGATAATAGTGTGTGTCTCTGGCTACATTTGAGAACATGTGGATATTTCCTGTTAACAGACACCAAGAGAGAGCCATGATGTTTACTCAGTTGCTTGGTACTCCCCCCTACTTCTCAGTTTCGAGTTGACTATCCAGGCTTATACTACACAGCCTGCATTACAGTAGTGAGACCTTTGATTAAAAAGCACAAACACACCTTGCATCTAAATGTCAAAAGAAATATGTTGTTCCAAAAAGTGTACCAGAGAAATTGCAAAGTTTGCCTCAAGTTCATGTTAATTTAAACCAAACTGCAGAAACATGCCACACTTTTTGTTACTCTACCTCATATTTTAATATTGGGTTGGTCACATCCACTTGCAAGGCTGTAGCTTGTGTTGCATCCCCAGGCTGTAAGCAGGAAAAGTAATTTGCTTCACCAGGCTCGGGGCACGAATTATGGCTTCCCATAATAACTCAGTATGGTCTTTTACGCTCTTTTCTACTTATTCTTCTTTCAAGCTATTAATAGTTTCACTTAATGATTTTATATTAAGGAAAGAGATTTAAAAAATAGCCTTTTGAGTAACAAAGGAGAACAATTCAGGATTTCCTTTCTTTCACGCTGAATGCAGTTCATTTATTTATAAGAATTCTAAAATGAGGAAAGAATTGCATCTGCTGTTTCGATTTGAAGCTTGAATTTGATTTTATCACCATATGAATATCTTAATAAAGGCTGTGCTCTCTCCTTTTGCATTTCAGAATGTTGTTGTATTAGAGAATGGCCATTTACGACCTTACCATAACAACAGAAAAGCAGATCTATTTTTAAGCCCTGGGAAAGAGGTCACATTATTTTATGCTCTTATACTGTCCTTTCTCTTCATTTCCCCAAGAATTCTGCAAGAAACCTGTCGGAAGTGACTTTTGCTATTGTGTCAAAACATCTGTTTCCTTGCTTGTTCCCAGGTTTGTCCAAGGGGCCCAGTGCGTTTGCTCCAACAGAGACACAACCACAGGGGGCTAAGATGGAATGTGTCTTTCTTGACCAAAAGGTTGTTTCTATCATGCACCTCTGCTCAGACAGTATTCTACCCAGCTGTGAAAAACCAGAAGCAAGTGTGGGAGGGGAAGAATTCTGCAGGGAGCCTACAAAACGTTTCCCCAAATTCTACATTTCTCAAAGAATTCCTGCCAGCAGTTTCTTTCCTTTCACGTGCTTTTAAGTTCAACTTGTAGCCGCTACCCATTGTAATGTCTTAAATCTAAAAGGTGAACAAACTGGCAAGAGTGCTAAAGCACCTTGCTGCCAGGAAGACCCTGAGCTCAGCACACCTTTCAGATTTACTTGAATCCAAACCTGCATTCCACTGATCTCCCAGTACTTTTGTATTTGTGCTACAAATACAAAAGCTAAGGCTGGACTGAGATATACATGGAGCTACTACAGGTATGGATCTACTCTTCAGTTACTGGATCCTGCATGTCCAGTAACAGCCTTTCCTGGCAGGCATCACTTTCTCAGCGAAGAGCTTTTCATTTCTTTACAGTATACAAGCTGCTGCAAGCCAGATGAACTCCTGGGTCTTCCTAGTTACAGGGGTGCTGAGACCACCACACCAGGAGCTGCTGCCATGCACACTGGAACACATAAAGTTCTCTTGAGTACAGCACCATTAGCAAAGACACCTCTGATCCTTTCCCAGTCACACTTTATTTTACCTCCCATACTACTGCTGGCTTTTGACAATGGAGGGAATAAAAGCAACAACAAAAAGAAGGGTCTACAGCTACAGCTGGTATTATAATGCTGCTTAACTAACCCCCTGCCAGACTAAAGTGTTCTTACCCCTAATGTACTGACAAATTTCCAGAGAGGCTGGGAGGTTTGGGACTTGCCCCAGCAGCAACAGCCTTTACTGTGTTGGCAGCTCTCTGTGCTAAAATTCCTGCACAACAACGATGGGTTTTGACAACACTTTCTGGGGAACAGAGCTGCTAAAACCTTAAGTTTAAACTGCACATTACAAGGAGCTTTTCCAGGCAGAAACACCTAGGAAAGAAGAAAAGAGTAAATCCAAAAAGTTTTTTTGCCTTTTCAAATGTCCTGAGAGCAGCTGAACTTCGCTTATGGCCTAGTGTCAGTTCACTGCATTTCAAAAACACTGCAGATACTGACCTGTAGGAAAGTGCCCACCAAAAAACACATTGAATATTTCTTCTGGTGTAATGTCTGCTTCAAATTCTGTGTAGTAATTGTAGTGCCTGGGCTGGCCAGTGCTGACATGCTCCTGGTCACTTCCAAATTCATCGTACCGTAATCGTTTTTCAGGGTTGCTCAGAACCGCAAAAGCATTTCCTATTGCTGGAGAGGGAATTAAAAGAAATGTTATGCTGCTGTATCATGCAGTATTTCAGATCTCAGACTTCTGTAAGCAGAGCAGCAATAAAGCCCACACAGGCACAGGGAATTTATGCTTGACTACAGATTGAGTTACTTTTAAAAAAGTAAGAAGAAGTGCTACAACACTGACATTACCTGTGATGGAATTGATACCCTGCTACCCCTGGTATCAGGAGAAACACAAAAGCGATAAAGCATATGGAGAGAGCTGAAGTGTTTGTAAAACTAAGGTAAGGGAATCCACTTCAGCCAAGAGCCTGAGTGAGGAGGCAACATGCTATCAGATCAAACTAAGCACTGATAGAGAAGTGCATCTCCATATACAGTATAACTCCAGAGGCTAATTAAAATGCAGAACCCTATTCCAAGTTTTAGTCTCTGGTGCAACTTTATGGCAGATCTGTGTCACACTTCCCATCAAACCATCCCAATCTCTTTGGCTCATCGTCTTCCTTGACCTTTGACAGAACACGGCTGTAAACAAGTTCATAAAGATTCAACCCTAACACAGAAACATAAAGAAAAGCCCTTCAGAAACTCCTTCTTCTAACAGTCTATGAATGGATATCTTACTTTCCTCCTGCTGCCTTGCAGTGCTGGTACAGACAGCTGCACCACAGCGTCCAGAGAGCAAAATGATGTCAGTTTAGATGCTTTAACATTGTTATAGCATTGTTGCAGTCTAAAGAGGTTTAGATTACAAGGTTACTGAAAAGACCTGACACAGAACACTGACTCCAGTTTGACACGCTTGCATGTATATATGTGTGTGCATACATAAAGGGTTTATTTATGACACAGAGCAGATATTGATTACACAACACCACTCTCTCTCCTGCATGGCCACTACTATTTCCAAGCACTGTTCTGCGCCTTTAGCAGTATCTAAGAATGAAATTTGGAATACGTTTTCCTTTGCTTCCAACAGAAATCTCTATTTTGAGGATTAAAAGGCAAACCTTGCCTAGCAGCAGCAGGGTTTTGTGGAGATGGGCAGATCTGTCCATAACAACACCAAGCTATGTGGGCCTGCACGATGCCTTTATATAAGGTGCACAAGGGTACGCCTGGGGAGCCTGCCCCCATCTTCCTCGTGCTCTGCGGCGGCAGGACCGGGGCCAGCCTGCCCTCACCTTTGAACGCCTCCGTTGCTCCGGGGGCACGGTTCTTGTCAGGGTGGAATTTGAGGGCCAGTTTGCGGTACGCTCTCTTCAGGTCCTCCTCGCTGGCATCCCTCTCCACGCCCAGGATTTCATAGTAGTTCCGACACCGCTTTATCCTGGAAGCGCACACACGGTTACCTCACCGGCCCCTCCACACACACACCCGCCGCCGCTCCCCATGACCCGCCCCCCGCTGCTCTCCCGCCGTCCCGGCCCCCTCACCGCCGCACGCCGTCCAGCTGCTCCGCCGTGTAGGTCATGGTGCCCGCGGCGAGCCCCGGGCCAAGCCCGCTCCTCCGTCCCTGCCTCCCTCACAGCCCGGCGCCTCGGCCGCCCCGCGCCGCCATGTTGTGCGCGGAGGCGGGGGCCGCGCGGGGGCCTCTGGGTAGGGAGGTGCGGTGGGGGCTGCAGTGCCGGGGGGTACCGGTGGCATGGCGGCGGTTGGGGGGGGGTACGGGCGCTGCGGTGTGGCCGGGACGGTGGCCATAGGGAATGTTGTCACTGCATCAGGGCTAAAGCCGCCTTCCTGCGTTGGCAGGGCTGTGGTAAGAGGATCATAAGCGGTTGTGTTGAGGCTGGAAGGAGCCCACAGCAGCGCTCCGGTGCCTCCTGGTCAAGCTTTGGTTGGAAACCCATGGTGGGCTTGTCCTTGTGTCCCCTTGCAGCTGCATCCGTGCGCTGCTGGTTGTTTCCTCATCCGTGTGGCAGTTAAAGCTGGGCTAATGCTCCTTGGAAGTGGAGTTGTGGTGTGAGGGAGCTGCTGCTTTTTACCAGTGTGCTTTATAGGAGCACAGCAGCTTGGAGGAGGCCTCTCCTGTGAGCAGCAGCAGATGGAAGCTGGGGATTGTGTCACCTCTGTTGCTTATTTCTATGGAACTTTGCTTTGGATGCAGATTGGTTTTAGAATGGAGCAGGTTCAAGTTATGTGTGGGTAAAAGGAAGGTTAGGTTATTTATGGGAAGAAGGAGGTCAAAGGAAGGAGAGCTACAGCAGCAGTAGGGTCCCACAGGGCAGTCGTTAGAGGGCTGGGGAGATTTGTCTGCTTTCCTGCAGGAGGGCACATTAGTTAAAGCTGGATAGTCACGAGTCTGGTGTTACAGGTACTCACCTGCTGCCTTTGTGGTGTCTCAGGTCCTTATGTGACTAAAAACCTACTCATGATGCTCCATGCACTGTGTCATAGGCTTCTGGTATTTGGAGCTATCTGCATCCACCTGGAATCTCCCGGGATCTTGGGCTTAAGCACATTCACCTGCCTGGTGGTGGCTGGGTGAGTGATGCAGTCTTACTGTGCAGGGGTTTTACCAGAAAAGCCTCATTTATTTCAAAATAGCACATCAATTACCTGGTGCATGTGTTAAAGATAGAAAGCGTGGTGGATCTTAGCAGGAGTTGTGTAGATGTGTTGTGTTTATTCTGCTGCATGCTTCATTGCCAGCTGCAAAGCACCGTTACCTCGAGCAGTGCACGTTCCAGTGAGCATCCCTTACCCATCCTATAAAATGAAATCAGGCTAAATTATGATGTGTCATCGAGCTGTGGGTGGGAGTGTGTGCAGTGATGCCTATTATGAGTGCTTGACTAGGTCTTTTTTTCCTGACTTCACAGTTTACCTTCAGGGTTGATGGAAGTTGCTGCTCATGCTAGGAGAGATCTGGAGATTTCAGGAAACCTGCAGAGGGGCTTTGGACAAGGGCCTGTAGGGACAGGCCAAGGGCAATGGCTTGAACCTGCCAGAAGAGGGGAGACTGAGCTGAGTTCTGAGGCAGAAGCTCTTCCCTGTGAGGGTGCTGAGGCGCTGGCCCAGGGTGATGGCCCAGAGAAGCTGTGGCTGCCCCATCCCTGGCAGTGTTGAAGGCCAGGTTGGACACAGGGGCTTGGAGCAAGCTGCTCCAGTGGAAGGGGTCCCTGCCCGTGGCAGGGGTTGGAGCTGGATGAGCCTGAAGGTCCCTTCCAACACAAACCAGGCTGGAATTCTATGAGAAGGCAGTATCTTAGTGTGCTGCTGCCAGGTAGGTGAGGTACTATGTAGGTGGTGAAGGTGCAGCTTGCAAGCAGGACTCGTGGTGAAAATGGGCAGAAGCAAAAGTAGTTGTAGAATTAGTGCTCTGGTATGTTATGCTGCTCAATGAGGCAACTGAGACCTCCAGAATACCTGATGGCAGGTTTCTCTTGCAGCCATGTGGAGGTTAGGTATTAATGTTTCCATCATCCTCCCTTGCTGAGCTTGTAAGTATTTTGCTGTAGGTGGTGAGTAGTTGGCAGCTGGGGCTGAGCCAGCTCAGGTTGTGAACCAGCTGGCTCCAAATGCAGGCTCTTGCACTGTGGAGCCTGATGGAGGACTGTTCTTGTGATCATAGTGATTTGGGGGTGCACTAGTGGCTCTTGGTGCTGTGGAAGGGGGTGCTGCTTTTCTGCTCTAGCAGGAAGCTCTGGGAGGGCAGTGGTATAGAAGATAGAAGCTCTTCCAAAAAACATGGGCTACCAGAGTTCAGGAGCTGAGGTAGCTCAGCATTTTGCTTGCAGCCACTCCTTTTTACACTGATAAAACCTTGTCTATGCAGAGACTTTGTTCTGTTAAGTCTTCTTTGAGCATGTTGAACCTGTGGGCAGATAGCAATCTGCTTCCATGCAGCTTAGTTATTAATAATCAAGTATTTCAGATGGCAATTTGCATTTCAGCAGCACCTTTAATTTGTCTCTCTCCAAATGCTTTACAGACATAGATTAACATAGTCTCACAACAGGCCTGTGAATTAAGTGGGTATGGTCATCCCCAGCACTGTGGGGAGGGTGAGGGCACTGAGGATAAGGGGCTTGGAGCACTTGTGCTGGAATTTGACACAGCACTTGGTCATTTAAGTCCCATTAGGCCTCCAGCTTCAGATCATGCTATTCTAGTGCAGGGGTTTGACTGAATGTGGGGCTGGACTGATTGACAAGCCTGTGCTCACTTGCACAGACTACAGAGGCCATTAATCTAAGGCACCAGTTTATTGGTGAAGTAGATGGGGCCTTGGTGGTTCTTCCTGCTGGAATAATGTGAGTTGAAGGCATATAAAAGAATAGGTATCAACCACTGAGCATGGCAGGCTGTAACTGGAGAAAGCCCTTAGACTCCAGGTGGGGAAGCTATGTGGGATGCTACTGTACATGTACTGATCAGAAAGGATATAATAATTTATATGTAAGTCCACTCTTGCTCTTCCCTAAAGATAAAAAACCCCTAAAAACATAATAAAAAGAACCTAGAAAGTCATCACTGGTTGTGTCAGCTTCAAGCTCTGGGCTCTTGGCTTCATAGCACCTGCAAAAAGAACAAAACACAGTGCATCAGCAGCCTCTTTGGGCTGGCAAAAGAAGTGATTTGTTCTCTCAGACTCCATCCCAGCTTTAAAATGACTGAAAATGATGTGAATGACTTGTGTGGAATGAGGCTGAGGGTACAGCTGGGGCTATGATTCGGCATTTCCTGTGAGGGAGGAGTGGGTCAGCTTGGACAAGAGGGTGAGACCTTGATTTCTCAAAGGCTAGCTTAGTTACCTCTTCATTTAATGGCAGATCCCTCTGCCTTTGGTGGCTGGCCCTAGGGGATAGCACCTTTATACATGAGGTATACTTGATGCCTTGGGTTCAGGTAGCTTGAATAGACCTGGGATAGGTACCCAGACTTTTCACCACTCACTAGAACCAGTTTGGACCTTTTGGAATTTGATGGTAGATGGGCTTTATTATCCTTCTGAAGGAATAAGAGGAAAATAAAATACCTCAAGGGCATGTTCTTATCTAGCAAGAGAAATAATCCCCAGCTAACTCTCTAAAAAAGCAAGCTTAGAAGGGAAACCTTTTCTGATGGTGGGTAACTCATGCTGTTGTTCATGTTGATGTTCTTCATGGAGATCAGGGTGATGCTGTTATCCTTCTGGCTTGTGCCTGCTGAGCAGCTGTCAAGAAGAGAAGGCAGCATTAACCACTCTGGGAAATGAAGGGGGAAGCTTCTTTGCTCCCAGCTGGAGCCAAGCAGGCCTAGTGCATGGCTCCAGGGCTGACTTGCCCTTCTCTTTGAGCTGCTGTCCTGAGTGCCAGGTTCCCATCCCCATCTGAACACAGGTTTGGAGTTCTCTGGGGTAACAAGCAGTGCGTTGAGGCAAATCTGGATATGGTGCTGACTTGCCCTGCAGCAAGCACCATTGTCACTTCTGTCACTGCTTGTTAGCAGAATCAGTTCAGTCATTTGAATCTGGTAGTCAGTGACTCCGCTGTTACCAGAACTGGAACAAAAGGAATCATCACTGTGTCCTTCTGTCCTGCACCCTGAGTTTATTTGTCATTCAAGGGGAGCCCTGTGTATTTTTCTATCTTCTGCTGCTCATGGATTGCAGTGTCTCTCTTTACAAGTCACAAGTGTCAGGAAGGTGGAATTCTCCTTTTTTCCCTACCCTGAGGGCTGGGATATGCATTTAGTGCAGCGGAGACTGGATGATTTTGAGGATTAGGGTGCCCTTAGGAGCATAGTTCTCTGATATATGCTTCCTCAGTGGCCTCAGATTACTTAGATCACAATCATTAAGGGTATTTGAAAACTGTTGATGCAAATTTGGCACCTAAATACTTCAGGACTTTGCTCCTTGTGTCCCTTGCCTCTTCCCAGAGCAGAGTTTATTACTTTGGTAGGAAATGGACAGTTGGAAAAGCAGGAGCGACATGTTTTAATCCCTTCCAGCTCTTGTTTCCTGCTCCTTTCCCACATGTAGCCTCTTCTTTGGTAGCAGGGGTGGACCATGGGGTTCAGATGGACCATCCTCCACTTGATACTTCTCTTTCAAAGGTCTCTGCATTGGGGCCCCCTTATCCTGCACTTGCTAGATAACAGTAATATGTGTCTTGGAAGATATTTTTGGGGACCCGATTTCATCTCACAGTGGCTGCTTTAAGATCCAGAAGCCCAACTTTAGCCGATAAGTCTGTATCTAGGTGAAGGAAGACAAGCAAACTGCTTTTGGATGGGCCTGAGTCTTCACAGATAACAGTGCAGCTTTGAAATAAGGCCCCTGAATCTTGAACTTCTGCCTTGGATTCCATTAGGCATAGGATGAGGTGTTATCAAAGCTGATTTTGGGGTTTTTACCTCTTTCAAAGATGTCTTGAAATGCTTCTTTCCACACGAAATAACAAACCCAGGCACTTTTCTGTGCTAAAATTAGTTCTAGAATAAAATAGGCACTCTCAGTAAGGTATGACTGGTGTGAGCAGCCTTACCTCTCTGATACCATGGAGGTTCCTGGCTTCTGTTTGTCTGGAGGAAGAAAAGCAGTTGGTGATGGACAGCTGAGAAAACATCACAGCTAAGCAATAAAGTCAGTCAGTTATACCGAATCACGGGGGTACAGGGTTATAAATGAAATCCAAATGAGATTAAAGACACCATGGGGATACTTGAGAGTTGGTTAGAGGGAGTTCTTCAACTAATGTGACATATGGGCAGAACTGAAAGCTTTGCTGCCTTTACAGTCAGGTGTCTAGGATCCTTTGGTCTTTGGCAGTTATTAGCCTTGCTGTGGAGCAGCCTTGCCCTCTAGTGGGCACTGCTTAGTGGGAAATGGAATTCCTAGGGAAAAGGAGTGTGAAATTCCGTGATTTTGGCTGGAAGAGCTGCTCACCTTTGGAAATCTGCACATTTAACTGCAACAAACTTCAGGCTGTTCACTTGTGCAGATGGGTCTGGGCTGGGACTCTAATGAGGTGGTCACACCACATTCCTAACTGCTGAATCTGTGTTCCAGTTTGGCTTCAAAACCTCAGCACTGTGTAAGCTTTCTAAAAGCATCTTTTAGGACTTGCCAAATCCACCTGAAAACTGATGCCTTTTGATTAGGGAAAGACAGATCACCCCAGGTAAATACCTTCTGAGTCCTTTGAGCGGTTACACTTGAACCTCAGGCTGACCACGCTGACCAGAATGATCACAACCACTATCAGGATAATGATGAAGCTGATGACACCTGGGGATGCAGAAAGGACTGTCTGTGTTTGAGATCACAACGTGCCTGTCCTTGACTTCTCAGTAGCAGAGAGACTTTGACTGTCTTCAAAACTTGGGTAGGGAGTCACCATTGTTATTAAAATGAGCAATGGTAGTTAATAGAGAAGTGAATAGTCACTACAGCAAATGGCTCTATCCTCCTGTGTTATAGCCTCAAAGGGCTTCTGATTACTGAATTGCTAAGGCAGTGCCAGGAGGGCAGAAGTCAGCTGATTACACTGGGGATTGACTGGAGTCAATATATCCCTACTACAGCTGGTAAATCTTATCCTAAAGGTGTATAGAGTCAGATAAATATATAATGTAATAGGGAGAGACAAGCTAAAGACTGTGAATGGTGTTATTAATTGGCTAATAAACCAATGTTTAAGTCCAGATCTGATTCTAATGTCAGGCCTCAATAAATCAAACTTATCTTTGCACCTGAATCTTGCGCTGTTAAGATTGCTTTAGGACTTCTTGTGGCTTCCCTTAGAAGATACAAGCAAATGATACTTCCAGAGTCAACACCTGACTATTAAAATGCTTCTGAAATAACACTTTTTTTTTTCCTTTAGTATGATATAAATTGGCTTTTTTGCTTATCTTTATGGAGGAGGAGGACAGTATAGTCCAAGGCAGAACAGATCTCTTAAATCTACCCTGTGCCTATCTTCAAATGTATTGCCATGTTAAGGTATGGTATCTCTTGTTCCTTCCTTCAACAGTCTGAAGCATGTGGAAGATTTGACTGCTTCCTGCCAAGTAGGGTGCAGATACATAAGGGAAAGCAGGAAGGCAGGGTGAGAATGAAGGGTAAAAATAATATGGGTAAGCTTCCAGGCAGGTACTGTATTCATTCTAGACCCTGCCAGGGGAACCAAGCCATATGGGATGATTTGTGCCCAGGTCTTGCCCTAACAGGGAGCTGGGGCAAACACTGGTGCTGAGAGCAAGATCTCAAACTCGGTTGTAGCTGTGATGGACTTCCAAGTTGTCTGTCCCTTGTATACTGGACATGACTGTTTTCTATTAGGTGCTTTATTGCCTGCTGGTGACAAGGGATGCTTGTACCCTGAAAGCTCCAGGCTCAGGCATAACTGTGGAGTTATCCTGAGGGAAGCATCTTTGAAGATGGGTGTCCAAACCAGCGTGGCCTGGTGACAGAGACCCCTCTCCCCTCCCCAGGTTGCACAAGACCTTACCAAAAGCTGCCACTGTCAGTGGTGATTTATCATCTGTTGGAGTGGGCACAGGCAGGTAGCCAGAGGACATTGGTGTTGGGGTGGCTGGATTTGAAGTGCCTGCAAGAGAGGGGAAAAGGTAGCTTTCTGTAAAAGGCTTTCTTTATGGTCGGGAAGAGGATTCCTAGCAGTGCTAGAGGCCCTAACTCACACTTGAAGAGAATAGTGATGGATCCTGACCAGCCGCATTCATGTTAACAGCAAAGTGACCAAGATCTGGGTAGGAGTCAGGTTACCTTGGTGTGACCCCTTTTGTTAACAAACTGAGAACCTCCACAGGGTTTCCTGCAGGGTTCCCAGTAAGGGGTCATGGAATAGTATTGGTTGGAAGAGATCTTCAAAGGTCATCTAGTTCCAACCCCCTTAGGAGCCTGAGCATGAAACCATTCTGTGTGTTTGTGTGGAGAGTTTGTCCTGTCTCCTTCCTGTTACAGCCTTTTGCCATAGGACACCTTTCCTGATGTGGATCACTGCCACTGCTCCCAGGCTCAACAGGTTGCCCTAAACAGCTGCTTCTGTGGAGCTCTGCAGGTTTTTCAAGTGCTAAATGGGATGGCGAGCATCCCTCAGGTACTTGCTGGCTGTTCACCATGCTGCCCTGAAGGTAGTATGATGGGCTTGCTGTTGGCTATGTAAAGGGCTATAAAATATCTAGTGGTAATTACCTCCCTGTGAGAGAGTGGACGAAGCACCTTGAGTTACTGATGCTGTGGTACTCTTGCTTCTCGTGGGCTCTTGACCTGCACAGAGAAACACAGAATGCGAGTCTTGTCCTTGAGCATCATCTCATAACCAAAAGAATTAATGGGCATGTTGGAGAGGAGAATGGATTCATGGTAATGCTGGCAATATCTGGGAATAGGTGGAGTTTGTAATCAGGCTACAACCTTCCAACCAAAAATACTTTGTACTATTTCCCATGTCCCAGTAGAAACTCAGGGAACCAAAATTCAAATACCCTTGTGTAAACTCCTCAGGTTCTCTGACCCCTGATGCAGTTTTGGGGCAGAGAGAGCAACTGAATACTGAGAGAGTGACTTGGGAAGGTTATAGAGTTGCTATTGCTCATGAACATTGAGATTTTGGGAAAGAAAGTCTGCAGAACATGGGTGTGAATTGACTGTTCAGCTTGCCCTTGGACTTGGAATTAGTGGATATGCTGTCCTGTGTTATTTAGAGGTAATGAAGCTAGTTTGAGTTACACCATCTGTGGCAGTGTAGAGGTTGGTTTGAGCAAGGGCTCCAGTTCTCAGTGGGATAAACTGGCTTATATGAGGCTGTTTGGGTTGTGACAGCGGCTTCCAATGCCTCTGCAAGCAAATGTAAAGCAAGCCTGTGTGTATCACTTGTACAGAGAGAAAAGAAAAAAGTCCTTTTTGCCTCCTGGATGTGTGTGGAGCTGCCAGATTATCTGCATGGACCTTATTCAACAGCTACAGGCCCTGTCAGGAGACTAAACATGATACTTGAATGTTTCAGATCATCCGTAGGTCAAGCAGGATCTTCTTTCCTCCTTTCCTGTCCCCGTTTCTCAACAGCAGCATTGGCCAAAAGTGTGTGGTGCCTGGGGAAGTGTGAAGCAGCTCCTGGCACTGCACTGGGCACAGGGTGTGCAGCTGAACTGGGGTTCCTGGCCTGCACAAAGCCTCACTGGTTTGGAATGCAACTTTGCCAGAAGTCAGAAAGAAAAGGGGAAATGCTATGTAAAGGGGAAAGGGTATGCAGTAACACATCTAACTGGCTCAGAAATGACGTGGAGCAGAACAGCCCTGAGAAGCAGGGGCTGCTTCTGTATGGTTTTCTGACTACTCATCAAACCCTGTGTTTCATTCTGGAATTGTTCTTCTAGCCACAGGTGATGGGCAGAAGCTGTGGTTTGCTGAGTCTGACATGGATACCTCATCCCTGAGAAATGGTGGGTCTCACACAAGAGGAGATCTCGCTTTTGGAAGCATCTGTATAGTCAAAGATGTATGGAGCATCTCAGGTATAAAGCAGGGTTATAATTAATAGCAATCTGCTCTTGCTTTTGGCTTGGCTGGGCACAGGCATGCTGGGTGGACATGTGCTGGCAGAGCTGACCACGGGTTTTTAACCTTGCTTGTGTTGGAGAAGATCTGAGAGGGGCTCGGAGGGGCAGAGCACTTTGTCTTGACCACTGCAGGGCTTTTTGAGGCTGAATCTTTACTGGGGAATCAGCTCAGTTGGCAGAGTCCAGTCTTCCCCTCCCTTGGATTCTGCTCTTCTTCTGAGAAAGGTTTCACTGAATGCTCAAGTTGGTTTTGGTTTTGGTTTTTGCTTACAGGTTGGGTTAAGCAAAATGTCAAAAGCAAAGCTATTCTTTTCAGAAGGATGTTAAAGGGGCTCCTTTTCTAAAAGGAGATCAATTTTTCAACTGGTCGAGTTCATCCCAGGTGAAAGATGTTAAGTGCACTTGGTCGTCTGTTTTGTCACTGCCTGTAGGGATACCAGACATGATTTTGGGTGTTACTGATCACTCAGCCCCAAGCTAGACTAGTGCTGAGGTATCCTACACCATATGAACAAGGTAAGTTACTTGCCATGAAACGATCTAAACTTATTGTTACTCTATAAAAGGACAAAGTACCTTGAGACGGGGAAGTTGCTGTGCTTTTGCTCCCAGTAGACTTTTCATCTGGGTAAAGAAAACATGGGAAAAGGAGAATTAACTCTTGAAGCTGCTACTGGTTATGCTATGGAAAGCTGTTTGGTTTCTGTAGAGTTAAAAAAGCTTTGTCTGCATGAGGCTTCCCCTCCAAACTAGTGTCAAGATGCCCAGCTAGCAGGCTGTGCAGCTGTTCTGGAGAGTGTACATGGGAGGTGAGCTCGGGAGAGGTCTGCTGGGGAGCCTGTAGGTCCTCCACAATCTATTGCCTAATAAAGCATGATCTGGCTCTTCTGATCAGGCTTGCTGAGTAGCTGCCACATCTAGGTAACACTCCTGTCCAGCCCCATGGTTCTAGGGAGCTGGAGTGAGCTGCTCTTTTAGCAAAGACTCAGATTCAAATTGCTGCTACTGAATAAGTAATATATCATGGACTAGCCCAGTCTTTCTGATGCCTCCAGTTTTGCTTGGATAAAGAGGGATACGCAAACAGGTCCTACCTGAGCGAAATTTAGAGCTTTCCATGCTTACCTTGCACAGTTGATGTTAGCAGTGTTGTTGTGAAGGAAGAGGACTTGGCCGTAGTAGCTGGACCCACAGAGGTGAGATTCAAGTCAGTTGGTGGTGTTGATTTTACTGAAGGCTCTGTAGAGGAAGCGTAATGTTACTTGAAAGGGTTCTGCTCACCTCAAGCTCTGTTCAGAAACAGCTTGGAGTGAGGCATGGCTATTGCAAAGAGTCCTCAAGCTCCTTGGGAGCTACAGATAATTGCTAGGAAAGCATGGGCAGATTTCCTTGCATAGAGAAGGAAATGGCCTTTGTCCTGCTCAGAGTCAGGGAGATCTTGTGCTTTGGCATTAGCTTTTGCTTTCTTAGTATATGGAGATGCTGAGCTCCCAGAGTTCAGGAGACATGTGGAGAAGGTCTCAATTTTGCCACTGCTTCTTTCCTGCTTTGAAGATGAAGGTATTTTAATCACTGGACACTTTATCTGGCTGCTGGGCCCTGATGTATTTGCTTGCTTGTTATCTGAAATAGTAACTCCTGTGTTTTGCTTCATGGAGAGTCTCTTAAGCACAGATAATTCAGCTCTGGAAGCTCAGTCATCTTCCTCCAGCTGCTACTTGAAGCTCCATAGCAAGAACATGATCCGGAGCAATACATGGAGGGGGAAAAAAGCTTTCAGTAAGCCCGTTGCAGGGAAGAGTGGATCACCAGCTTGGAGTTTTAGGGCTTGTCTAGATTTCTCCTGGCTTTCCAATAGAAATGAGAAAAGAGTAAAAATGGTTTTAAGGGTTTTTTTGGGAGTTTTGGGGTTTTTGCTTGTTTGTTTTTGTTTCGTTTTCCCTGTGAGGGTGCTGAGGCACTGGCCCAGGGTGCCCAGAGAAGCTGTGGCTGCCCCATCCCTGGCAGTGTTGAAGGCCAGGTTGGACACAGGGGCTTGGAGCAAGCTGCTCCAGTGGAAGGGGTCCCTGCCCGTGGCAGGGGTTGGAACTGGATGAGCTTTAAGGTCCCTTCCAACACAAACCGGGCTGGGATTCTATGATAATTCTGTGAATTAGAGCTAAGGCAGCGTTAACCTACTGACTCTGCTTCTCCCTATTCAATTTAGGGATTTTTTCCCCCCCTGTTCTTACATCTGTACCTTGATCCCTCTAGGCTGAGCTGGCTGGGTCAGAAGCCCTTATATCACAGAATTTCCTTCTTCCTCACCACTGTTCTCATCTAACCTGCTGCTGCACAGCCCCATCTGTTGCTGGATGGCCCAGTCAGGCTGAAGGTCAGAACAGTTACAAGCCAGGATGCCCCTGAGCCATGTTCTGAGGTCTCCAGGTGAGTATTACCTGAGTTATGGTTCTTTACTTCAGGGCTGTTTGTTGTTGATTGGGATTGACCTGTAACACAAGCAGAGAGACATGGAGGTGACTTCTATGCAGCTCCTTGTTAGCGGGTTCCCCATGGGGAGAGCTGAAGGATGGGCCAGAAAGAGGCAGTTGTAGACAGTGACAGCTGAAAAGGTGATGGAAACATGAGATGGGAAGGAGAGGGTTTGTCGCTGGTGTGGCTATAGGGACACGTGGATAAAGGGACCTTGGCCCTGGGCATCCATGGAGGAGAGTGTGTTAACTGATAAAAAATGGGCACAGTGGCTTCCATGGCCCATGGAGATCTGGAGGAGGGGGGGTGGTGTTGAATAAGTGGGGCAGGCAGAGGTGGGCAATGCAGGGTCCTTGGAGAATGCCCTTCAGTGGGTGGGAGTTCCTGTTTAAGGGTGCTCTATTTGCATCCCCACATAGGCATATGCATTGCCATCCAGATAGACGTATAAGCAGATCACAACCCAGGAGGTACCTGTAACAGCTTGGACAGAGGACTCTGTGGAGGCTGTAGTACCTGCAATGAAAGAATAAGAGTATTAGCAGGGCTAATCTGTGACTAATGCACTGGTGTTCTTGCTGGTTGCATGGTTTGGATTTTCCTCCCCTTCTGTAGTATTGACTTTAAAATACATGATTTCCCCCAAAGCAGCAGCAAACACTGAGTGCAAGATTGCAAGGTTCTGAGTGAATTAGGACTGGAGTTTATTCAGCCAAGATAAATACCCTCCTCCCCAAGCAGAGCAGGACCCTTCAAGGAGACATCGTCTTCTGCTACAGGGGAAATGCAAGGCCATATGAATCAGTGGGGTCATTTGCTCCCCATGAGCGAGGGATGGGGAATCCACAACCTCCCTGGGCAGGCTGTGCTAGTGCCTCACCATCTGCAACATCCTGTTTCTTACCTGGAGCCAGTGTGGGTGATGAACTCTGTGGTAGGTCCTTGTGCTGTAGGTGTCTGAAAGAGGTCATTGTGTGTATCTGGGATGAGATCTTCAGCATCCAGCATATGTGGGTTATCAGGGGTTGGCTCAGAGCTCACCCCTTGGGACTGTCTGGGTATAGTGAGCTCCTGATTGATCTCATTCTTCTCATCTAAGTGCACTGGAGCTGTAATTGGTTTTTTGTCTGAGACTTTATGACAATGATCCCAGCCAAACAGGAACCAAAACAGTGTGTAAACACCAGTGAATGCATTATAAAACATGATCTCTTTCCAGATAGGATTTGGCTGTGAAAACCAGACCTGACTTTTCAGATCTTTCCCATGCTTTTCTCTTCTGGTTTACTAGCCAGGCAGAACTGTGTAGTTTAGTTGATGAGAGACAAGGCGTGATCAAATCTTTAATTACAGAGAAAGGAAGGGACTGATTTGTTTTCTAAATCCATTTGGAACAGGCCCAGAAAGCAAGGACTTTTAACTGCAGCAAGGAAAAGGGAGGCTGGGCAATAGGAAACTGCCTTAACGTAAAGATAGTGAATTGCTGGGAGTGATTGTGTAGGAGAATTGTAGGATATCCTTCTCCACAGGGTTTGAAGGGCATGTTAATGAGCAGTAACATAGACAGGTTTATGGGTAGATGTAGCATCACTTACTAAATCAACCAATATAATGGAGAAAAAAGATCTTTTGGGGCACACAGTTGCCCTTCTTAAAGAGGTAGAGAAGCTGTTTTGAGAGGGGGGGGGAATGCATCCCTGTTGCCAGGGAGGCTGTTGGGCACTGCTGCCTCCCCAGTCCCCAGCATGTGATGACTTGGGGTGTTCCCATTGATACTGAGAGTTTGCCAAGCTTTCTTTGTTTCTGGGCTTCCTCTTCTTAAATAACATTAAGTTTCTGGACTTTGGTTTCCAAATGCCATAGGATACTCTATACATTCAGCACAAAACATAACGTGCTGAGATCATCACGGGAGCCAATGTCCTCTAGCAGCTGCCAAACTCCAGCAGCTCCTCTTTCTCCTAAATTCCCTTGCAGAAGCCATTGTCTTGTGTTCCCATGAGAAGTAGCTGCTTGTAACACATTTTCTCCTTGAAATTATCACAGGTGCTTTTTTTTTAGTGTAGATGGCACATAAAAGCATCTGAAATTGCTCAAGAAAGAGCTATTGTCTACACTTAGGCTTTATCAAAGGAATAGGGGAATAAAGGTGCTGATCTGGCTCCTTACTGCACTGTTTTTGGTGCAGTTGAGGAGGAATCTGGGAGCTTGAACAGAGTCTCTAGGGATGGGAAGAAGCTGAGGGCAAGGAACATGACATTGGCCTGTATGGCCATCCCTGGTGGAGCTATCCTATGGACTAGCTCCAGTATTCCTGGCACTGGGGCAAAAGGAAGAGGCTCATGCCCAACACTTTCTTCCTCCACAGCTCAGGCCTTCACTGCAGGTCACACCAGAGCACTGGCTCATTGGAGTTCGCCCTTTGCAAAACTAAACCTGGGAGTTATTGTGAGTAAGATTGAAAAGCAGGAGTTCTGAACTAGCTGACCTTAAGGTCCTTTCCAACCCTAAGTATTCTATGATTCTATGATCAGTTCTTGAGGTTCACCTGGCCATGTATGTGCTCATTATTGTCTGCCACATTTGAGCTTTGCTGTGAAGAGGCCAAGGAATGGAATCCCAGAGATGGATCATAGAGATCCCCTTTTAGTGCTTTCTTTGAGAATAAATGGCCCTGGCTTCTCTAATCACAACCACTGTTATTTCAAAGTGGAGCAAGTCTGGCTCTGACTTCTGGCCACTGTTGCTTGTTATGCCTGTCTTGCCAACTCAAATAATCAAAAGCTCTGCTCTATTAGGTGTTTTCTTTTGGTGAGGGTGCTTAGCATCCTGGTGGAATAACATGGGAGGGGGATATACATGTGCAAAGCAGGAAGAGACACGAGCCATGTCATGGGGCTGGGCAGCAGGATGGGTACCAACAACGCCACGAGTCACAGCTCCCTGCAGACATCCCCTGGGGACTCTCGTGCAAATGGGGCTGGAACCATTTCCTCCCAGTGCTGCTGCCAGCACAGCCCCTGCTCCCGTCCACAGCGGGCCCTGGCTGTATAAACAGCTAACAATAATAACCGGGATGCAGCCAGCGCAGCTGGAATGGCAATAAACATCAAAGCCATTCAAAGGATTCACCACTGAGCATAAGAATGGCCAAGGTATTTGTTGCTTGTTTGGGTCTAAGTGATTTATAGCTGGGTCGTGCAGTTCTAGGTGGAGACGGGGAGTTTACAGAGGGATTATGTTGGGAAGCACAGCTTTCTGCTCTTGCGGGAATGGGAAGCTCCTGATTACTGGGACCGGTCTTGTTCAACATCTTTGTGGCTGCCATGGACAGTGGGATTGAGTGCGCCCTC
>NDXB01021979.1:98442-146103 GCA_002631895.1 Agapornis roseicollis | reverse complement strand
GATGGCATTCCTTCCCTCCAGCGTATCCACTGAACCACACAGCTTGGTGTCATCGACAAACTTACTGAGGACGCACTCAATCCCACTGTCCATGTCAGCAACAATGTAGAACAGGACCCAACACTGNGATGGCATTCCTTCCCTCCAGCGTATCCACTGAACCACACAGCTTGGTGTCATCGACAAACTTACTGAGGACGCACTCAATCCCACTGTCCATGTCAGCAACAATGTAGAACAGGACCGGTCCCAACACTGATCCCTGAGGGACACCACTCGTCACTGGCCTCCAGCCAGACACTGAGCCATTGACCACAACTTTGCATGCAGCCATCCAGTCAGTTCTTTATCCACCGAGTGCCCCACCTATCAAATTGATGTCTCTCCAATTTAGAGACAAGGATGTCGTGTGGGACAGTGTCGAACGCTTTGCAAGGATCCTTGTAGGTCACTTACAACCAAAATATTCTATATTCTATTCACAACTAAAATATTCTAGATTCTATTCTATTCTATTTATCAATTAAGTAAAGAAAAGAAGTTATTAGGTAAAGAATATCTTGAGGTTTTGTTTTCATCAGTAGCTGTCACATTGTTCCTTATAGCATTTCAGAACAGAGTTCTATGGCAGAACTGTATGCTGCATGGAAATAACTGATTCCTATAATTTGCTTTTTCTCTGTATTTTTAATCTCACTGCATTTTTTTTTAATTTTTCAAATGCTCTGGAAAGAAAGGAACTGTATAAACCTAGTGAGTTTTGTTTACTGGTCCTGCTCCATTTAATTTGTTATTAGTCCTTTCTTTAACTTCAGGCATATTTTGGTCATTAACAAAATTTTTACTTATTTCCTGAAAGAAGAATAAGGTCGATGTGAGATCTGGATGTCTGGACTGTGAGCATGGAGAGCCTTCCTAGAAAAACTCTTATGTTCCTTAAGGTGATTGTACCTTTAGATGACAACACTGTAATGCAAATGGCTTAGCAGGCTTTAAAGAGAATTAGCTGCAAATGGTCTCTGTGATTTGGATACTCACTGTTTTCCATGTTTTGTGCTGCCTGTTTTCTGACTGGTGCCCACCTTTCTTTTGCTTGGCTGAGATCAAACTTGTATACCTTGATGTCAGCCTGATGTTTTGCAATCAAAGTGACCATCGACCTCCAAAGGACTTACAAAAGGCCCTCTGGTAGAATCGATGCTTGAATTTTGCTTTAGGCAGCCTGTCAGCTCTATCTAATCACAGTAATGCTTCTCCATCTGTGACTCTTTTTGTTCCTGTCCTGTTGTTTTAAGTTGCTCAGAGGGGATACTACTAATTTGATGAGGACAAACCATATCAAAAGGATCAAATCTATTCTACTTAAGAAGCAATAGTCTTGCAGTTCAGATTTCCAAGAATTGTTGTTTTATCCCTTGTGTACTTTGGAGTGGAGGTTTGACTTTCCCTCTGTAACAAAACAATGTAACGAGATAACATCTAATAAATTCATTCTATCCTCCCTCCATTCCTCTCTTTCTGCGATCGAAACATGGATTTAATCCAGACCATCTGAAAGCAAATCTTGCAAAGAAAGTTTTTAACAAGGTTAGGTGAGTTGATCTGTCTTCACGTGCAGTTCTCACCTAGCTCTCTGGATGGAGCTCATGCAGCTTCCAAACGAGCTGCGAGTCGGAGAGAAGCAGTCTGCTCTGTGCTGTGATGCTCTGTTTTCTACCCTGTCCTTCCTCTGCTCAGTTCAAACCTTGCTTTATTGCTCTGTATTTGTCTACCATCTAAAATTTGCTTAAACAGTGCCTGTCAAGCTCGCGAATTTTTAACAGAGGTCTCGGATTTTAAAACAAGCAAACAGACAAACAGAAAACAAGCAAAGGTTAATCTTGCTGACTAAGCCTCTCTTTTTTTGTAATGGTCATTAAATTTTGTCCCCATTCAAAGAACAGAGAAATTATTCAAGTGAGTGCATCTCCAAGGGTGTGTCTGGCAACTGCCTTCAGGTGGTCTGTGAGGTACACAGTTAAGACAATGCAGAAAGACTACCCCATCGGCTGCCCAGGCACCTGGTGCGCTCAGGCCACCTTGCAGCCTCAGGGAAGGATGGCAGGTGAAGAGAGGGGGGAGAGACAGGAGAGCCTATTGTTTCACTTATAATGAAGGTGCAGCTTGCAGCCAGCTATGTCAGCCAAATGGTATTGACAGCCACATGTTGCAATGGCGGACTGCAGGGAAAAGGGAGAACCTGCAACTGAAACTTCATTGACATGACTTGTGTGATCAGAACCCTCATCTTTAAAACATTAATTTATTGCTGCTGCTCTTTAAAGGATAATTCAGTGGAAGATCATCACTGAGATGTAAAATTGTTCCCTTTCTTGGGCAGGTGCCATTAATCACTATTTTTTCCTTCCTAAAATACCCTTTGTGCTTGGGTTTAACTGGAAGCTTGAAAAAGAGACTTTTGCACAAATATCTGGTTTTTTGAAAGTTTGCAAATCTCCTGTAAAATAGCCTGTGTTGTAGAAAACTTGGTGAGATTTATTTTGCTTTGCAATACTATTTTTAAAGTAGGGGTGATGAGCCAAAAAAAGCTTGTTTTTCCTATAATAAGACTTTTCTGTAACATTATTAACTTCTTTAGGTCATGGAACACAAATCCCAAGGTCACTGTACAATCATTTTTTGCCTTCTGAACTTGCCTGCTGCTTGGCTGTATTTCTCTCTAAGGAGGTTGCATATGCAATCTTTGTTTTCTTTGCATTTCTCTTGAGTCTGAAGACTGAAGCAAGAGGACCTCAGGAAAATATAAGGACAGTCCATAGCTATGGGTGTCTCTCTCAGGCAGCCTTAGGTACTTTTCTTTAGCCTAAGGTGTTTGTTCCGGTGCTTCAGAGAGCTACATCAAACGTCCCTAGATAACAGTGTAATTTAGGCCAATAGCCCTTAGGAAATCAGGTACCATCTGTACAAGCCGGGATTTAACAAAATATAGGTACTTTAAATGAGATAGGTGTTCATAGGTTATCCCACTGAAGCCATTCTCTTCTCAGTTGGAACTTACTGGTCATATTCCAGCCCTCCAGTCAATTAACTGAGCCCCTGCTACCTTTCCTAGTTCTCTGTCATTTTTCTCTCTCCACATTTGGGTGATTTCACTACGAATGTGACAGCCATACTGCTCAGATCAGAGGTCCAATGTCTGGTTCGGACAGTGGCCAAACAGTAGCAGATGTTTTGAGATGAACATAAGGACAGGGCAAGCATGAAGGGATATATTTCCACTATCCTTTCCTGGCCTCTGACAATCTGCAGCTCGGTTGCTTCCTGAACCAGAAGTACTGTCTTTGTATTTGTTCATATTTTTCTGGTGTAAGTTTGTCTAATGACTTTTTTGAATCCACAGTTTTTATCATCCATAACTTCCAAGACAGTGAGTTCTACTGCCTTACTGCATCTGCTTTTGCTTGTCTGGAAAATGTCACCTTCTCCCCCTATGTTCTTGTAGTGGGAAAACAAGAGAATCATAATTGCCTGTTCTTTTCTTGTGCCCACTCTTGCTTCCGTATAACGCCAGCACAGCAATACATCCAGGGAGTATTTAAGCCTCCTGCATTTGTTCACATAGACTGTCCAGGGTGTGCAATAGATACAGTTCTGAAAAATAACTTTTAATTAAGATCTGAGACATACCCAGACAAAAAGGCCAGACACCACTGCTTCAAGAACTGAAATTAATCTTGCTTAATGCCATGCTAACTTTTCAGAAAGATGACAAATCATCCAATCTGAAGAGCGGTCACTGGCTGCTTCGCAAAAAGAAAAAATGCCTTTTGGGTCTTCTGGGGTCTGTGGACCCATCCTGTGTAAAATAATGCAAAAATATGACAGAGGAACCAGCCTCTCATATCTCAAGTGGCCTTATTCTAGAATGAAGGCTAGTACAAGGCTGACAGAACACTACATGTGGTAAAAGGGGGATGTCATTTCTTTCCAGGTTCTTTTAAGATGACTTCATATCTTTGTCTCAAGGATCTCAGAGAACTTTGCAAAGTGTAAGACTACCTCAGAGCACTAACAGAAGCTGCCAGACTCACTTCAGAAGACCTAGTAAAAGAAGGAGAAATTTTGAAAGGCTCTAATTGCATTTAGGCATTTCACTCCTGTTTAAAAGACAATAGGGGTGACTGCTGACTTCCAAATACACTGCTTTTACTGAAACTTTCATTCAGATCTTCTTGAAACAACCTTGTCATTTCTAAACTGGAAAGCATATTTCTGCTTAGTGCCACTTGAACCTTGGCCACTCTTTTCCATTGTGGAATTAAGGTTTCTGAAATTAGAGTAGTCTCTATCTGGATGTAAAAAATCAAGGTCCTGCCTGTATTGTAGAGATTGCATTTCAGGGAACAATGAGCAAGTCTCCTGATAAAGTTGAAACATGCGTTAAGAGTTCAGAAAAGGCAGACTCACATTTTAACTCTCTTCCTACATGTCTAAAGTTCTCTTGGACATCAAATATATCACCAGGAGCTTTTATCTTTTACCTTCATGCTGTAACTCATCTTTATTCTGGTGTGTGCATGGACATGTGAATAGAAACAGACAACTGGATAGGAATCAGGAAGTGAAGCTGTGCTGCTTGGACACAATGTATGGGATTTAAAAAGTTTGTTCTATTTTTCCAATTTTGGAATTTGGTCTTGACATTGGGGCTACTGCTCCCACACCATCCCTGAGAAGCTCTTTGGAGAATGTCAATGTTTAGAGTAACATTTTTTCCTGGAAGATACAAAGAGTGCAAGGTGCTTTCCTTCTAATGTAGAAGTGTTCCACACTTTCCTCTGAATAAAAAATAGGTCTTCACTTTCCATCAGATTAACAATACTTTCTTTTCTATTTTTTTTTTTTAGTCAAGTGTTCACTTTTCATTACAATCATTAATTTTTGAACTTAAAGAATAAACTTTCTCACATCCTGAATTTAATTCAACCTTCTCAGGAGGACTGGGTTTTCCTGTTTAGTAACCACAGGAGATGCTCTTCTCCACTGGCCAGAGCTGAAACTAATAGCCATGGCATGTTTGTTTCTCTCTTATCTCTGGGGTTAGATCACTGCTGTCAGCTTCTCCCTTGTTATCTAGCTCCTGGTACTGCTTACGCAGTTGTGCAGGGGTGTCAGTTCCATTAATAACCTGAACACCATGTAAACAGATAGTGGAAAACAGGTGAAGTGAGAGGAAATTTTATTTAACCCTGAACTTGCAGCTGTCATTTTTCAGACTTGGCCTTAACTCCATAAGGCCAGAATGGGTGTGTGACATCAAAACACTTGTGACAAATCTCATGCTTGAAATAGAAAGAGGGAGAAAGATGAATGGACACACCTGCAGATGACCAGGGACCAGGGTCAATCTGAAGTTTCTGTGGCGTAAAAGCAACATGAAAGCATGGGTATGCCAGAAGACAGATTACTTCTTCCAAAGGGCAGCAAGTCCTCCACTGCCCCTGGAAGTCTCAAGCAGTTACAGCTTTAGCTTTCATTATCTTTTTTTGTTTCACCAAGTCAAACTTCCTTCTGTGGAGGAACAATTACAAAGACATTGTAGTGCCCCCCGCTCAGCAGTAACAGATATTGAAGTATGTGAGACCCATTCTCTGTATTGAGGAGTCTACAAAGCCATGCCCAGGTGTCTACTTGTACTTACCTCTCTATTTTCAATGAATATACATTTCCTGACTGTGGTGATCCATATGTCCTGTGGTCCTGGGTTCAGCCCACCTGAGCCACCAAGAGGAAAGCTGCCTGCCCGCTGGAAGTGAGCAGGAAGTTCAGCAAGGTAGGGCTGTGAGCTGGGGCTCTCACATGAATCCTCAGCCTTGGTCATCAAGCTGTCCAGGAACAGGAGCCTGAGCAGCACTCTAGCTTGCTCCAGTATTGTACTAGTCATGGAGGTTTGAAGCAAAGCTGTGAAATGTTTAAATGGCTTCAGGTATTAGTATTCTTAGAGTTTACTTTCAGAGGTGCTCTACCACAAGGAAGTAATTCCATCAGAGGCCTTTCAGATGCCAAGACAATGTGCCTAAGAATAAAGCCTTCTTCAGCTGCCCTTCTTTGTGAGGGAGCTGTGAGGTGTCTTGTGCCCAGTTTTCTGAGTAAAGTGATGAATTCCATCAAGGTGAAAATAAACATATATGTATAATTTATTTAAAAAAATAAAAGTATGCAAAGTTTGGAAATAGTGAAGGATTTGGTCTTGAGTAGAAATAAGAGCATTTTCTGCATATGTTTTTTCTATATTCGGCAGCCTACATTTTTGCCTATGTATATGTTTGGTTTCCCCCATGTATTATATAGCATGGGCAACTTGCAGTGACATCCTTATTTGTACATTGCTGGTCAGGGTCTCTGTTCAAGCAAAAGGAATTTCTCCCCAGAGAGAAAACTTGCAAGTCCTGAACCAAGTAATTCTTGTGTTTAGGTCCTTGGTCCCTATTTCAGTTTTAGAATCATGTAAGAACAAGTCTCTACCATGCCTGCTCTCAGCTGTATCTAGACTGGATCTGATTTTCAGTGGTGGCTAGAAATGAAAAGAGAATTTTTCACATCCTATTCAGTAACAAAATAAATAAATATAAATTGCTCTGCAACCTTTGCTTAAACAAAGACAGCCTTGAAAAAGTTAATATGAACTGATGGAAGCAGAAGCTAAGGTCAGAAGTTGTCCTTCCCTGGAACAGGTTATTCAGAATTTTGCATAAAACTGCTGAAGGAAAAGCTGTGGTTACCCATATCCAGCTCTGAGGGGGAGAGAGAGGGTCCTTGCCCTTTCCTGGTCCCTGAGGCTGCTCCTCTCTCAGTGCTTGGTGCTGGAGATCTCTTCAGCACACCAGGATTTTTGGGTCCTTGGGACTTCTATTTTGTCAGTGCAGTGGTTTTTGTTAAACCTGTTGTTTCCCCAGAGCTAAACCAAAAACAGCAGAAAAGATTTTGCAGCAAGGTGAGTGTGTTTCTAGCAAGAAGTGGCATGAAAGTGGGAGTATGGATTGACTGATGAGGAGCCCTGGGGGTGAAAAGTAGAATGAATGCAGGAAAGAGTTTCAACAAAAATATGCAATATAGTAATTTCTGCAGCTCACTAACATGCCAAAGCTCAGTTAAGGATTGCTTTTTTTTGTTGTGTCACTGCAAATCCTTAGGATTCTGGTGCAAAATTTATTTTGTAAGGATATTGTTGACGCGGGAGTCACGGACAACGCTGAGACGATCAATGTGATCAAGTGAATGCCATTTTATTAGACAAAGTGTCAACCTCATATAGAGATTCTTAGCACAGCTACAGTGATTTGGCAATTGTTGATTGTGCACCTTAACCCTTAACAATGCTAGGATTGGATAACACTGTCCTGGGAGCTCGAGTCCCAGAACTTCTCAGCTCCCCCTCTCCTCCGCCTACCTTTGAGTTCTTACAGCCGGTGTTTCTTTTACTCCCTAATCCATGGCCTTCAGTTTATCGCTACTCCGTTTCTGTTCTTAGGCAGGCTGCCTTACACCAAGGTCTCTGGATTGCTCACAAATGTCCGTTGTCAGACAGCCTGTCCACAGGACATGTAACGTAATTGCAAAAGACAGAGACATGAATTTTGAGTTGGGGATGTGTGTTTGGTTGTGATTTATTATTTGTTGGAGGGATTTTTTGTTTGTGGTTTTGTCTTTTTTTGTGTATGTGTGTTTTGGTTTCATTTTAAGAGAAAATTGGAAAATATAGAGGATTGTCTGAAAATAAAGGCATGACAAGGTACAGTCTCCTAAAGTGCTAAAAATATATCCAATATTAACTAGAGTGCATGGGCTATTACAGTCCCATCAAAGGCAGCTTTAGCAGCATATATATATACTGCCATAATACTAATGATAGTCTGTGCCTCCAGCTCTTGTTTCTGGCTTGTTTGAAGTGCAGCTGGAGGAGCTCCTAATGTTCACATACACCCCAGTATAGTCATATCGTAAGAGATCTGAAGGTTTTTAGAGGGGAATACAGTGCAGAAATCTCCATGCTGGAGTGGACCTGTCAGTGCTGCCATGGTGCTGTGAAGCCGTAGCTGGACCTAGTGCAGGCTCTGCATATCTGTGCACTATCTTTTCTTCTGGTCTGTAGGCATGATCCCAGCTCCCCTGAGAACCCAGAGACCCTTAAATCTGCCTGAAAGACAGTAATGGTTATGTGTTAAACATGTGTTTTGCCAGGTACTCAGTTGTGCTGCTCTGCTGTGTAAGTGCATGTATGTATTGTATAATTATAGGGGAAGAAGACATTTGCTGTATGCCATGAAGAAATTTATTTCATTTACAGAGCTGTGGTTCTGTTCATCAAAGACACCATTTATGTCTGTCACATATAATATTCTATGTATAAAATAACGGAATTGTGGTCATTGTCATACAGAAGTTATAAATGAAAAATATAATTTAAATAAAATGCAATTCTTTTTCTTAGCAAAATTAAATCTGGTAGCAGAACGAGATTGGAACTAAGCTGGTAGGAGAAAATATGAGTAGGTCTATGAATTATACTGCTACATTGAACTGAGGAGTTACATTTGTGAAGTTTTCACAGTGAATTTATGTATTTATAGAAGTAAAACTGTGTCACATTTTCTGTGATCTAGTTCAGTTCTATTGCTAAAAAAAATAATACAAAATACAAGATTAGTTTAAGCTGAAAATTTAATTCCAGAGAAATTGTCATCATAGAGCTTGAACCACTGAAAGCCAGAAGCAAAAGGGATTTAGGGCTGGGAAGAGTGACATTTTGATGTATATTGTTGCTTTTCACTCTTCTGTGCACGGCAGTCCTAGTAAACTTTTAGGTGCTTGCAACTTTATTGTTAGTAATAATAATATTGTCTTTTATTGTCTAATTGTGGATATTAAGACTGAATATATAATCCCAACTAACAGTTTGATCTGAAAATTTTGTCCCTTTCCCCTCTGTTTCCTAGGATGGTTATGTATGGTATGGTATTCTGAAGTACAGTAGGTAATATTTCCTTGTCGGTAGGTTTTCTTTGCATGAGGCTTTGGTTTCAAAAGATGATGAAGACAAAGAGGTAACTAATGTAACACACAACCCATTTGCTGTTCCTGCCCCAGTTTTCCACGTTATATGTTCTGAGCACTTGTCTTGTACTACTTCCAACAGTTGCTGGGTCTCTCTGTGTAGTGAGTGATTCAGCTCATTGATCTGTCAGAAAATTAGCTGGGGGAAGAACTTGCATAGATTTAATGCTGTGTTAGTGAGCTAAACAGTCTCCCAGAAAGATATGGTGAGAGCTGAGGCAGCCTTTGAAGGCTGTGGGTGAACAGAAGCATGGAGAGAGATGTGAAGAGCAAGGGAGAAGAGGAGGACTAGGACATATTTTTTTTTCATTTAGCAGGACAAACCTGTCAGATGGGCTCTACTACTTTTAAAACCACAGTGTATATTTTACTGAAAACATCTTTCTGTGTATGTGATGGGTGTGATTATTCACATAGGTCTATCTGTCTATCTATCTATCTATCTATCTATCTATCTATCTATCTATCTCTATTTTTAACCCCTAGCCTCAAGCTATTACAAGAATGGAATAGCTGTATTTTCCATCTTCATAACAGACTAATTTAGAACATCAAAACCAATTACTGAAATACAGAGGGGAGGGTTATGGTACGATGTGAGATGGTGGTATGTGAATTATTATTAAATGAAACACTAGCTCTGTAAATCTTGAAAAGTCTACAGACTTTACATTATTGTGATATGCAAATGTAAGAGAAAAGTTAAAGCTAAAGTTTAACAGTAAGTAGTTTTATGATTAGCTGTATTCTGGAGTATGGATTACAGTCTGTTCACCGCAGGTCAGGCACTCTTAAAAACAACCATTTCAGGACAAGTGTTTGTATTTGAGTTGCCACTTCACTTTTGATTGCAGTTGATGATGTGCAAATCCCTGACATTTTATATAGCCAGTGCATATGAATGCATGAAATAATACACACCATTAAGGTGGGCCCAGTCCATCTCCCACTCAAGTCAGTGGGTCATTTCCTACTGACATCTGTAGGATTGGGCTTTAGCCCTGTCATGGAACTTTCTATATTTTGCACTCTATTTCTAGTTTTTCTATACATAAAACCTACATAGATGCAGTGATATTTATGCAGCAGTTTTAGCAGATGGCTCTTGAATCATCTGTTTTCAATGAAAAATTAAAAGACCAGACACGTACATAAAGGCTGAATTAATCTTTGTAATTAAATGGAACATTACTTTGCTGTGAATTATTTTAGCTTTCAGAATGTATTTCATGCTAATTTTTCAGTGAACTGTAATTGTATTAAATTTTTATATTTTTAGAAGCTTGAAAATTATCCTCACAAAGTTATTGTGAGTCAAGTTGATATACAGAAGATCTGTGTCAGACTCATAAAACTTTGTCAGGGTGAGATATATGTTTTGTTTTGATTTAGTTTGGGTTTTTTACAGCAAATACAATATGTCAGTAAGTGATGTTGCTAGCAGGCCTATAAAATACCCAACTCATATTCCAATTGTCAGAAGGCTCACATGCCAAGCTTAGTTGTCAAGTGAAAATTCAACTAGAGTGGAAATTGGGATGCTTTGTAGCATTGGAAAACATGTGCGTTCCCATGTTGGCAAGTTGTTAAGTCAAAAGTGAAAGGTTGTTTATTATTTTGTGTCTGTAGTAAACTGACTTGCAATGCTTTCATCCTGACAAAAAGACATACTGATGATAAAATCCTAACTGTGTGGAAATCAGTGGGGAAATTTCCATGCGTAATTAGCAGTGGAGGGTGTAGTCCTACTCTGAGTCTTCTGCCTTGAAGCCTGCTTTCTCTGGCTGCTGGGATAGAAAACAGTTATCATGACTTACTCTAAAGCACGCTGCTTCTCTGTGTCACCCCCTGCAAGAGCCTGTTGCTTTTAGAGGCAGGGGAGGAAGCCTGAAGTGATGAGTTTTCTTAATGTATTCGACAGGCTAAGGTAGGCTGAGTACTTAATAATAGCTGGGGGGAGAACACCATCACCTCTTTTCTTCCTGTACGCATGGTTATTTAATATGCAAATTAGAGAAAGGAATGAAATGAGCCTTTAAACCATAAAAAGTGCATGGTGTGTTTACAGCGGATTCATGTGCAGTTACCTCACGGCTGATTCTTGTACATTTGTCACATTTTATTTGCTTTCCCTGTATGTATGTGCATAGCTCCTGGAAGGCCAGTCTCTTAAACATACTTTTAATCTTATCAAGAGGAAAATACTGAATTCATTGTCAAAAGCAAGCAAGTAGTAGAAGAGCTTGTGCTGTATGAATAAGGAGTCTTTGAAATGCTGTTAAATATTACTCAAGTGAACAGAAAAGAGCCAAGTAAGCAAGTGATATCCAATATGAAAATTTAGAAACCTGCTCTTAATAAAATGCTTTCTAACTAGTCTGTTGTGTAAATTGGGCTGCTTGCTGGGCTTGACTGAACAGGCTTGGACCTCATGCAAAGCCTGTGGGAAGAATCTGCTGTGGAAGAAGAGATCCAGATGGATGTGGCAGATATCCCACAAAGACCCCAAAATGTTCATGCAGTGAAGTGGGGATGGACATACTGTGGTCACAACCAAACAACTAGCACCATGGGTTTCAGGGCAGGGCTCATCTCTGCTTCTTTCAACAAAGAAGCACTGCCAGATCTAGGCTGGCTTCATAGTCCTCTGTGTTTACAGCCAGTGAGGCATGAATTTATTTGCTTTTATTTGGAAGACAGTCCAAGAGCTTTTATTTGGAAGACAGGAAGAAATTATAAGTGTCTTTAAATGATACAACACAGCTCAAACACAGAAATGTTCTTTTATGTGCCAACAAAAAAAAAATTCAGTAATTTTTGATTGACACTATACTGCCTAAATCATTAATGAAATAGGTAATGAACGGATAATCCTTACTTTTTCTTTAAAAGACTCATGATTTTTCACAAGTTGTACTATAAATTGTTTTTAGAGGGTTTGCTTTTCATCATGTAAATTGGGGTTTCTATTAAATCTGTTTAATCAAAATGTGAAGGGGCTCAAGTAGACTCAAGACAGAGGCTACTGTGATTCAGATGGGTACTTGGGAACACATGCAGAAGGTTAGAGATTCACTAGACTTGTTTAAGCAGCTGATTTAGTGGAAACTAAAACTCATGAGTTTTGCTCTTTGCTTTCTCAACACTAGTTGCAACTAGGATCAAAACACTGGAAATGGAAAAGGAAATTTTCCAGTTCCTTGCAAAGTTCAGTCAGCTGGACCTGACAACACCATCAGGAAAAAAAAGAGACACTCTTGATTATATACAGACTTGCAGATGAACTGTGCTTCCCCCACTACCACCTTTTTATCCCCAGCCCAGGGACTTAAAATGTCTTGAAAAGCTGCTCTACCCTCTGGAAAATTGAGAAAACATTGTTGGGAGTTAATTTGGCTCATTTCATATTTCCTGTTCAGTATTTGTCTTCCATTGCTTCTTCTTTTTTTTTTTTTTTATCACTAGGGATATTTGCATGACAATGGTATCTTTCTTGTTTAAGAGATCATCTGCTCCTGCCACTAATTGCCTACCTGAAGTTGTAATCTTCTGTTTGTGACATCNTTGTCTTCCTTTGGTTTTTCTTTTTTTTTTTTTTATCACTAGGGATATTTGCATGACAATGGTATCTTTCTTGTTTAAGAGATCATCTGCTCCTGCCACTAATTGCCTACCTGAAGTTGTAATCTTCTGTTTGTGACATCTTAATTATCTCAAACACAATTAATTGTGATTTCACAAATGGAGGATTATGACTTTGGGTTGGAAATGCAATTAAGAAATTGAAGTTTGATGAAGCAAAGAAGCCTTCTTGAAAAAGAGGGGACAAAATAATTTTGATTAAATGAAGGCAATCCTCCATGAGCTTCCTTTTTACAGTCATGGAACAGACATTTCTAATTCTTGCTGTCATAGGAGGCCCTCTTGTATCAAGGCAGTCTGGATGTGGAAAACAGAGTGAAAATTTCATTGTGCAGGAAGGGAGATCTTCCAGGGGAATCATCCCTTGAACGATCACTTGCTGCAACAATAGGGAAAGAGAAGTGGGTGGACCCCAGAGAGGTTCAGGCTTTGCCTGAAGAGAGCAGAGTGCAGGGTTGGTATGGCTGCAGTTGGTTTAAAGACCAGTCCATTTATAGCACTTCATACCTTGCAATATTAATTTGAATTTAGACACCTGAGTTTGAAGAGCAAATTTCCAGAAGAGTTCTTTTTGAGCAGAGAGGAGAATTCCAAAGAATTCAGGAGAAATTATATTCAGCATCCTGAAAACATGCAAAGTAAAAGCTTTGTGCTACCCTTTTGTGCTACCTTTAGTCCATCATGTCTTTAATTTATTCTTTGTACTGTCATATTTGACTTCTTGGTATGCTGCCTTACCATTTTGTATCCTGCTGTTTTTCTTCTGGAAATATGTTGTTTCCACAAAGATGCTGGGTGACTGGTGAGGGGAAAAAAAAAGCCATATGCTGAGAAATAGTTATATCTGCCATCACTTTGTTTTATTTTTATTTTTTTCAAAGGCAAAAGCAGTTATAGCAAAAGTTGGTTACCCTCAGTTTATAATGAATGACACATATATTAATGAAGACATCAAAACAGTAAGTGTCAGACTTGAAGATTTTTTCTTTTACATATTGCATCCATCTTCTATATATTGCATCCATTCTTTGCTCTGTTTCACTGCTATCTAAAATCAAAGCTTCTCCTTTGTTTGGCATGTATCTAGAGTTCTGCTTGCCTGGTTCTTTTTAGATGTTGAATTAAGCATGCTAGCTCTAATGTCTAAATTGGTGATCCCTGTCTGCCTAAGTGAGATGACCATGAGGCCTTCTAGGAATAAAATGTGCCTGGGTGCAAAGAACCTTACTGCTATTAAGCATTTTAAAGGTTAAACATACACAGCTATAAATTTTTCAATTACTTATATAAATGAAGCAAACCAAAAGCATTTATCCTCAAAGTAATGGTCTTCAAAAATAGTAATGGGTATTTCCTTAAATTATCACAATTTATGATGCCTTATGTAAGCTCTCCTCTCCAGGCTATGAAATTTTTTTATGGTTGTTGCTTATAATTGTACCTAGAAGTCCTAACCAATGTATAGGCCTAGTGTGCTGGCTGCTGGAAAAGCATACTGTGGAGGCACTCCTTCCTGACTCACTATCTGTTCAGCCTAACTAAGGCAGGAAGGCAGATGAAGAATAATAATATATTTTACCATTTTCCAAAGGGGAAAATGTGGCATGCATCGCAACTTGATCCTGAACTGCTAAGATACAAGAGTGCTAGTCATCTTAGCCAGAGAACATGAACAGACGCTAAATAGAGGCATAATTTATCCAGAAAACTTTGAAGAACTAACTCTACCAACCTAGTCCTTGTTCCTGGAAAAAGCAGAGTAAGATGGTGCTGTGAATGCAGTGTAATGAGAGAGAGGATGTGACCAACTTTATCACTCACTGTGCAGATTTTTTTTGTCCAGATAAGTAGTAATGTCTAGTGAAAAACATTTGTTAATCATGGGTGCAAAACCAGAGTTTACATCTGAAGTGCCACATCCTTACAAGTCCCAGGATTGCTTGAAATGGGTGACAAGGATATCATCTGGACTTAGAAACTAGTAACATCCCTTTTTCTTGCATGGTTAATTATGTGCGTGTGTAAGGGTTCTTGTTAGATTTGGAGGTTTATTGAAGCATGGACTCCTATGTCTGTAACCATTTAATGTGTGAAACAGTAAGAAAGCAGTGGCAGAACTGTTGGAGAGTACAGAGTATGAAGGATTTGTAATAAAACATAAAATGAACAGAAAACATAGGGCTTTTTTTACTTTTTTTTTTTTAAAGTGGTTTCAAAATGCACTTTTAAAAATAAAGGTAAACCTATTTCCTTCTGGAAAAGAGGTTGTCTTAATAACAGCCATAGAAATGTGTAGTCTGCAATTTATCATTGGGCACTTCTAATTTCCTCAGCTCCTCTGTGACCAGGAAAGAGGTTTTCCAATGTTCCAGTCCCTTTTGTAAATCTGTTCAGCCACTGTTTCTCAACTAAGTTCACATAATATTTTTTCCTCCTACCAACTGTAAACATTTTACTTGCTTTGATAACGGCTAAAAAATTAGGTGATTATGTTGTTTAAAATGAAAGTCATGTTTGGTTTCTGTCAGCTTTTGCTTCCTTGGATGTGCTTTAAAAATGCCTGTGCTTTGTCTGTACAGCTGAAGTTTTCAGAAAGTGACTATTTTGGCAATGTGTTGCAAACTCGCAAATATGCAGCTCAATCTGATTTCTACTGGCTTAGAAAAGAAGTTCCAAAAACAGAGTGAGTAGACAAAAGGCAAATTTACATAATCTTCTATCAATGTGTAAATTCATATTATTTGGTTTATACAATTTATGTTTTAATAGAATTATATACTCAGCAACATATTAGGATACTAAAGGCCTACGCTGACCACCCCCCCCAGTAATTCTGAAACTCATGTGGATAGTTGTTTTGTTAATTTCTAGGTATGCCTGTTCTGATGCACAGCAGTCATATGCTTGCAGCTTAATTTAATGAAAAAAAGTGGTAATTGAATCTCAATTAAAAATGGATTATGTCTCTTGGTCACAGTTAAAATTTGGAATGGTACAGCAGGGATTATGGAAGAATTTTTCTAAGAATGGAATAATGAGTAAGAAATAACATTATTATTGGGAATAATAACCAGCATTGTTAATTACCTGCCTATGATAGCAATGATACGGAATAAAACATAATACAATTTACGTATGTTTTTATTTATTTGTAAACATAAGAGTGCAGATTGTGTCACATACTGTCAATAAAATATGTGAGAGAATCAATCTCTTTCCTTACTGGTGGGTAATCAAATCCTTAAAATGCAAATTAGAACCTAAACAGAACTTAATTAGTTTAATCATGCTACTTAAAAATTATTCCTTCTGCACACAGACTTTGAAATTGGTGCTGCTGCTCAGCTCCTGTGTGGTCTTTTCTTAGGGCTCCAGAAATTCTAACTCAGACTCAATCATGCCTTGTTCTGCGGGTAACTCTGAGTTGTGAGTGAGGCAGGTAAAGGATATCAACAAGACAGGCACGGGCTATTCCTGATTAGAATACTGTAACTTGGCCCCTTACTTTTGAGAGGTTATTTATAAGATACTTGTAATTGTGAATTTTACATTCTCATCATACTCTTCTCTGACACTGCAATGGTTAATCCCAGGGAATGAATTTACAGCCTTATCTTCTGCCCTGGATGCCAGGGCTAGATTGTGACAGTACATTCTCTTCAGACCAATAGTTTTCATGAAAGCAGTGAGGTAATACTTGCCCCTCTATAGCAATGCTGATCAGCAACCTCTTCCTCTTGACCAGCATTGGGCCAGCACTAACACAAACCACACAGTTTCTTTGCACAGTGGAAAATCTTTCCTGTAAGGAAATTAGCTAGCAGGTAATCCCTGACTGTACACTTTAAGGGCTGTAATGTGAGAACTGTTGCATGGGTATGCTTAAAAAATGAAAGTTTTACCTCATTGCCCACTAGAAGATTGAGCACTTTGTCATGCTTGTCTTTACCATCTTATTTCATGGACTACTTAACACCAGTCCCTTCATCAACATTGTCTTGCTTTACTTGTCATCCCGCAGGGCACATTCTGGCCTGGGGGATCCCAATTGGATTTTTTGCTGTCTTTCCTTTGTCAGCATAGCTATATGCTCTGCTTTTGCAGGGCTGGGGATAATCACCACCTGAGCCCTCTTGTCATAATTATTCCTGCTAGGAGATTATTCTACCTTTGTGCCTGTTTGGTGATAGAAAAGGGCTCTGAATGTGATGTGACACTGTTTGCTTTTCTGTGTCTGCTGAGGGATGCAAAGGCGCTGACAGTGATTGCCATCTCCAGTCTTTTTTAAAAAAAATTATTATAGTAAACCAGTAACTCCCAACCACTGGCCTGAGGGGAGTCAAATGTGGTCTTAACAACATCAGTACTTGCCACATTTTAACTATCACACTCTACTGCTTTCTTATGGTTGTACTTCTCTTTTTTTCTTTTCTTTTTTTCTCCCCTTTTACCCCCATTTTGTATTTATAGAACTCCCAGATCTTTGGTCAACACTGAAGCTTGCCACTGTGTTGAGACTTACCCTTGGGGTTTTGTTTGTTTGCTTCATTTCTTCTTTTCTCTAGTTCAGTAGCTTGTAGCATCACATTTATATTTTGAGATCAATATTATAAGATTGTCCAAATTGTGAACTGGAAAACATAAATAGGAAAATGAGTGTTTAAAGAAGTTGCCTGCTAGTAAAGTAATATTAGTCCAAAAATGTAAACTGCTATATTTACCGTTCAGGTTTCTCAGCAATATTATTTCAAACTGGACTCATTTTCCTCACTATGGTCAAGAAAATGGAAAATCAAAATGATGGGTCACTCAAAGCACCAAGGAAACACCACATAGGAGATGGGAGATACAAAACAATGGAGTTTGATAAAGCAAGGAGAAATGTGAATATTGAAGTGGAAATCAGTTCATCTGGAAATTCAACAGTTTCATAATCTAAAGAGAGGAAATTCCCCCCAAAGTAGAAGTAATTATAAAAATTCCTTGTCCTCTTTTCTGCTCCCTCTCATCCTAGCAGTTATCTGCCTTACAGGAAAAAAAGAAGTATGGAAGAAGTCAGGTGAGGCATTGCTCAGGGCATGTATGGGAGGACAGCCCAGCTGATACTAAGAAGCTGTGACAAGGCATGAGGGCACTGAAGCTTCCTATTCTGTCAGTCCCAGGAGCCAGGGTCCCCTGTGGGCACTGCAGCTGCCGGAGGTGCGATTTGCTGGCCTCAATGCCTGATTTGGATGCCAGCTGTGATCTTAACAGCTGGCTGGGGAGACGGTTGTCATCTTCACAGCTGGCTCTGTCAAACAAGAGAAGTGCTCAGGTATCAAGAGAGAAGCATACAAAAGGGATTTGTGGCAGGAGCTGGGGAATATGATACATACTCCTCAGGTTGAATTAAGGGAGCTGAATGGAGAAAGTGAAGCTGGAAGAGGGGAGCATGAGAGGAAGCGGACCAGGCTTGAAGGTGATTATAACCCAGGTGAGACGCAGCTAGAGCAGAGGGAGGTGAAAGGCAGTGTGTGGGGAAGTGGTGGCCATGTGGAAAGGAGAGATAAAGGAAAATCAGGGGTTTAGTGGTGTTTGCTTATCCATCAGTGGAGCTGTATACATTCATACATACATACAAACATACACACACAGACCCGTACCTTTTTAACAGAGATTTAATCTATCCTTCTTAACACTGACATAATAGTTAGTGACAGATAGATAGTAAGGCATCAGAGGATTTCTTGGGCATATCATTTCATTATTATTAATCTCTCTCCTTTGAAGTCAGGACATCTACCTTAAAATTTTTTAGACCTGGCCAAATCTTTCTTCAGTTTTCACTCAGCTTTCAGTGCTGTAGATGTAGGCATCTGGTAACCCTGTAAGAGGACACAGCGGGAGCATACTATGAGAAGATTCCTGGGAGTCCTTCAGGACCTATTCAGTTTCTTGACCACACATTATTGTTTGCAAGCCCTGGCTCTTGGTTTTTCACAGGGGAGGTCAGCTCTGAGAAGTTGAATGCCATTAAGGACAGTGTAAAAGCTCCTTCTGCATAAAGGGAAAAGAAGCCATGAATGACATTGGGCAGGATGTTGTCTGCTGAAGAGATGCTGTTGGTGAGCTCAGAAGTCCTGTGGATGGACCTGCCCTGGAGAGGAAAGCAAGGAAAAAAGCCTCCTGGAACCATTTCCTGGTCTTTGAATCTAATTTTAAGCAGCGGTGTGGCACTGGAAGCTGGGTCCAACCTTACAATCCCAGTTTCTTGCCCAGGCCCAGGGCAGACTGATGGCAGCCTGGCTTAGGTGGCTAATTCTCTCTGATTCTACACAGAAAAATGTATAAACTGTCTAACAAAAAGAAGAGTAAATACATTTTTGAAAGTCACCTTGAAGATTGCCCTTTAGAAGTTTTTCTTTATAGTTCTTTCTTCAGAAGAGATTTTCCAGATTCCAGCCTCATTAGCAACTTTGTACAGCCTTTCACTCCTAACCAGGTTAAGTGTCATACATTCACAAGTTCTTTTTCTTTACTTATATGAGTTAAAAAAAAAAAAAATCTTCCTTGGGACATTGAACACGAAATCCTGCTCCACCTGAGAGATTTCTTCTAATTAAAATGGTTGACAGAAAAAGTTTTAAAATTCAGTTTGTGCTTTACAGGCAATTAAATTAACAAGCTTTTCCCTGTACAGTGAAAGTTTCCAGACACCCCTCTTCACACTTGACAATGTAGTACGCTATACTTTTAACTTGGAAAGGAAGATATCACAGAGAAAACTGTAGCCTAAAGGAACATAAACCTAATAGGGTATCTGCCCCACTTGCTATCTCAGTGCAGCTTTGAGATTTTAATTCCACAGAAAAAATTTAAAACTTACAAGTGTCAAGTCTACAGATTAGGTTTTGTCTGATGCAGTAGGCAATAGGTAAGGTTATGGGACATCATTCACAGCTGTCCTTTTTCACATGTTAATAGCAAATGAAAATAGTGTAAACAAATCTAGATGATTTTATATTTAGTTTAAAAAGGTTAGAGGTTAAATAGGTGAAGAGGTTAACATCTGTTATACCTGTCTTATTTTTTTCTATCCCTCTGCTAATGTATCAAATGAAATTGTAACCAGACCCAGAACAAATGCCCAGGCAACTTGACTCCAAATAAGAATGGGAGAACTATCTCTAAATTTGCTTCACCTTAAAATTTAACAGTGACATCTATTTATTACAGGTCTTCATATAGTAATTTGATGTATTATTAGTTAAGGTCTGTCACTGAAGGTTCAGTCAATTCAAGAAGCTCACTGAAAGAGGATGACAGATGAGAGGTGAAGCTGTTCTGCTAATCTGAATGGAAGCAGTCTTGGTTATGTCTGTTTTTTTGTGGAAAATGCTTCCTAAATCTTTTTGAGGGTGGCTCAGGATGGTACAACAAAATGCTGGAGTGAAAATATGCTCCTTGCTGAGTGTCTAAACATCAAATATGAAATTCAGCAGTATACTCTGCTTGTCACTGCAGAAATCTTACTCTTCCCAACTCCTTGTCTCAGCTGCTAAGTCTTCTCTTCCTAGCTGCTTAAAAACATAACAAACTTTTTTCAAGGTCATTCTTGAGGCCTCATTATGAAAGAGTAACTTGGAAAGAACTTAGTACAGTTTTATAGTGAGAAAATGGAGGCTGCTGTCAGTCTTTGGCTCATATTAAGCTCAGGAAACAGGATTGGCTCTGGTATTGTAGTGGTAGATCATAAAGAAGCATTCCCAGGATGGGAATGTTGTGATGAGTCTTAGCTGCTAGCCTATCAGTTACAAGTCTATGAGTTCACAGATATGAAAGCATGGTGTGATGTCTTTCCTTAGTAGCTGCGGATCAAATGGCAACAGCCCTTGCAGTTGTTCTCCAGTAGCGTGAGATGCACCTCTGCTGGCAAGTATGTTAATCACTGGTTAGATCCTCAGTAAAAATGGGTGCAAACTTGTTCTATTAGAGAGGTGTTGTATGTCAGTTAAGAGCTCTTTGATCACTGCTTGTGGTGGTTCCTATCTTGAAATACCCATGGTGAGCCCCTGTGGCAGGAGCAGCTAGGAGATTGGGGAGAAGAGCAAAGCACATTAGTCCATTTTGAAGTATTTGTTATCTATCTCAGACTGTGGATCCTGTGACTGGAAATGAGAGGCCTTGTAAGAGAAGGATTTGTAAAAAAGGGAGGACGTTGTCCTGGAAGCCTTTCTCATGCTTGAAACTTGCTGTTTGAGAGCACAGAAAGGCTTTTTTAAGTAGAACAAACCAACAGGGTGAGGTAGAAGTCACACCACTATGTGTCTTTGTTCAAACTTACAGTAAAATCTAAATTGAAGTGTTGAGTGTGTCAGATGCGTTCTTTCCCCATGAAAAAAGGGATAGAGTCCTCCAGAGCCACTGCTAATCCTGGAGAGGAGGTCCCATCACACAGGTGGCTGGCTTGCATCCTTCGAAACAGTACAGGTGATTGCTGCTGTGAACAAACTTGAAATTGATATGTAGTTAATTAAACCCTCTAATTTTTGCTTTATTCCTTCACCATAAGCATTCTTTCTTCAATTTTCCATTAACTCACTACATTACCTCTAACATTTAATCTTGTTATTATAGAGGAAACAGAAAACAACCCTCCCCTGCTCATGTCCTTCAGAATCTCCTAGTAAAAAATCCAGGGAGAGTGATCTGTGGCAATTAGAGCCTATAATGTGATGGATAATTCAGATATTTACATGACATCACTCTTTGCTTTCATTGGTTAGTTTTTCTTCTTGCTGCACTATAAAATAAGCCACTCAGCTTTGAAGATGAGAGAAGTAGATAAATTTATTGATAAAAGACAGAATGCTGCCATACTAAAACTCTCCCCCTTTTTTTTTGGTTTATGTGAGAACATCAGTTGCCAAAAAACCAGTCAGGATCTGCAGCTAACTCATTCATTTGATGGTGCTATTTTAAAGCACAGATCATGTATGTCACTGTCACTGAAATCACACTTCCCATGTTCTGATAGACCTTTGTCTTACTCTTTGTTTTGCAGCTCCTATTTCTTCTCTTTGAAAGAAATGTTCCAAATCAATTGCATTCCATTCATTTGACTTTACAAAACTTCCAAGTAATGAATTGCTAACGACATCAGGATCTCCTATCTGGGCATTTACTGGAGCTGTTTCTAGTTTATTATGAATTAACCCTTAATTCTCATGATTTTAATCATGATTTTAAGTTTTTCCTTATGAAATTGAAGTGAAATCTTGGACTCAACTCAGAGTTTCATCTGAGGGGATATGGATCTTGCTGAAGGCAGCTGAGATTTTCCACTCATATGGGTGAAACCATTATCAGTGTAGATGAGGTTAAGCTAAGCAGATTCATAAATCCTATTTGCTATTCAAATCTAGGTTTCCCTCCAGTATCTATGAGAAATCTAACTATGAAAAGAAATCCTAATATTCTTTTAAAATTTGATTTGCTTTGCAAGAGGTCCATTTGTTTATAAGCATGCTGATGGCCATTTTCATTGAGGAGGGTACAGAATCTTTATTTTGAATTTAGGTTCCCAGAAAGCACCTGCCCATGTTTCTGGCATCATCCTAATTATTCAAGTAGTTGTTCAGCAAAGCACCTGAAGCCACTTTACTTGTTTCAAAATTCTCTAATTTCAAGAGGGAGTTTCTTCACACATGGTTGAAAGGCACCTAACAGAGTTTTCACAGCTGCTATCAGTGCTGCAGCTTCTGTTGGGTGAATTTCAGCTCGTCAGCCTGGCAGATCTCAGAAGCAAGATGGTCACTTAGAATTAAAAGAGATAAAGTAATAGGAAACTTAACAATCACTTCTCTTGAACATTCATTGCACTTAAAGCCATTAAACAATAGATTTCAATGTTCCAGAAAGCATCTAGGTAATGTATTGAAATGGAGAAATACTTTAATGTAGCTTGTCCTTGACATTTTGCTTCCTTTTCACTGAGTTCACTCTCTACCTTTGCTCATTCTGTTCACAAAGTTGTGTAAGTTTACTGACAGCCTATTTCTTTTGCTCTTACTACAGGTGGTTTACAAGCCCAACTACTGTAAATGCTTTTTATAGTGCATCTACCAACCAAATCAGTGAGTATCTGACTTCTGAGCTTCCTTATAAAGTGCTTGTTTAGGAATTGTATGTGTCAAGCTCCAGATAATATCTGTACAGTTTTGTGCGTTTGTGACTGAAAATAAGTGAGAGGGTAGTTCTGGAAAACCCTGGGTTCCCATAGATTTGAATTACTGTTGCTTGATCAGTTGCCACATGTCAGCTGAGCTGCAGTGGCCATTAGCTTAAATCACTTTTATTAAAGCTCAATGTTTCCATCTTCTGTTTTCTGTAGCATAAAGATGTGTACACATACACATACAGCTGTCCTCAGTCCTCTGGTTTTAATAAATATGTATCAGTAAGCATAACTAGAGAAGACTGTGAGAAAGATCAGAAAATCTAAGAAGTGGTGGCCAGAGGATTTGTTCAATGCCTTTAAAGACAAGGAGTGGCATCTGTAGTTAACTTAAAATTTTTACCTGCAGAGTCTGATGAAATTATCTTGTATGTACAGTAAAAGCTTTCTTCTGCTAATTTTAGTTACTGGTGGGTTTTAGAGAGCATAAATTTGGATTTGGAAGCATATGAGGTGAAAGTGCTGAGTTTTTCAAAGATATGTGTGTATTTGGCTATTCACTCCCATTTATTTTAATGGGACTTTGCATTGGAAATTTCCAACTGGCTGTAAAACAGTTGTACAAGTGTACAAGTGAAATGTACAACAGCATTATCTTTACCCTGACACTCTTTGCTCTTATAAGGCTTGCAGGTTAACTCAGTCTTCTTTGTTCTGTGCTGTCAGGGTCTGGAAGGCAGCTGCCATAATCTCTGTGGTCTGAGCCCCCAAGGACAGGTGTGTCTGAAATTGTTGAGTGACTTCTCCTTTTACTTCTGAATCTCTTTTGGTTGCAGAGAGAATTAGTTTTTGACAGGGACAATGTGAATGTATCGCACTGAACAGGTTACAGCAGAGGACTCACAATCTGGGTCTGCTGGTATCTTCTACCTATTTCTGTAAATTCTTTTGTCTCTTAAGTGAGATCACTTGTAAAGTGTGTGTGATAATTAAGCAGTTCTTTTGCTTAAACTTATTTCTAGGCCTAGATCTCTCTACCTTAACTAGAAGGCTTCCATCATTAAGCAGCCACTCTTTTGCTAATCATGAGGGAACACTCGAGGCAGATTTCCCTGAGCTGATGACAGCTCAGAAGTACCTGTGAAGTGTGACAGGTGCTTTTTCTGCTGAACTAAGCACCAGCCACTGCTGCTTCAGATGTACTGTGTGAACAGAGAGGAAGACCCATCACTGCAAAATGAGAACCGTTGCTGTTATGTCTTCTTTAATACTGTGTCCTTTCAAGTTTCAGTAGCATTTGGCTATCTCAGCCTCTGTGCCATGGCACATTAGAGAAAGCTGTAACAGAGGCTGGAGTGAGTGAAGCTAAATTTCCCACTCACTGTGTTTAACAGTGTCACAAAGCAGAGAGCTGTCAAATGTAACCAATCAGTCATGGGTGTCAAGGCAATTGTATTTTCTATCATAACTGCTGACCTTGTTATACTGCTGCCATCTGACCTTGAAGTTTGGCTGGTGCTGCTCACTGTCTTTAGGACTGCTCCTAAGAGAAGAAGGATTTAGGTGGCTCTTTCTGAATAAAACCCTTTCCTACCTGAGAAAATGGTACAAATGTAATCATGCCCTAAAAGCAATGTACATTAAGAGGGACGGTTTAAAGAAAGACACAGTACAAAGTCTTCTGCTCATGGCTGATGTGGTTTGCAAGGGAAGTGGCTCTGACAGGCGTGGGAGGAACATGCTCAGGGCTGAAGTTGCTGATAAATATTCAGCACATCACGGTTGAGTTCCCATTAATGCTGCTCCAAAAGAACTTCAGTGCAGGAAACTGAAGTTTGTGAGCCCATGCATACTTGTACTGTGTGATGTATATGCCAGGCAAATCTCATCCACAGTAGTTACAAGGTTACTGCTTTGCAGTTCAGCTTTCAGTAGTAATCCATACAAACTTCTGCCAGGGCTAGTGATATGCTACAAAAACTCTGATCTTTTTAAAACCTAATTAAACAACAGAAAAAAGTTCTACAATAGAGAGTAAGTTGAGAATAAGAAATAAGCATGAGCAATAAGCAATTATAAAATAAAATATAAAGTTGTGATAAAGCAAGCCCAAAAAGATTTTGAAGATCAACTTTCTAAGAACATAAGAAATAATAATAAAACTTTTTTTTCAAACACACTGAAAGAGGAGAGTGTCTAAAATAAGCATAAGGTAATTCTTTGCGTTGGAAAAGTTTGTGAAGTTCTTATCCTGGAGGTTTTCCTGATGGGAAGTAAGTCCCATGAATTCAAATTTAGTGTCAATAGAAGATACTTTATAAGAAATTCATAAATGAACTGTGACAAATATAAAGACCAGATTATATTCTCTCAGGTATTTCAAAGGAATTTAGACAAGAAATTGCTGAACAACCAGGTTTGATGTATAGCTTAACACTTATAGTGGCCTTAGCACAGGAAGAATAGGTGTGGCACGTGTTGAATGCTATTTTTCAAAAGAGAATCCAGAGGGATCTGCATAAAAAGTCATTCTAGAGCCTATTTGAAGGAAACTGTGATCGCAATGTGAATGAATAAGAGAGAATGAATAAGCATATGATACAATTTTTAGAAAAAAATAAAACTCTTTTTGCCTATTAGAGGTGGGTTGGTTTGTTTTTTGGGTTTTTTTTGAAATTCAGAAAGCAAATAAGTATGCATGATGTATTATATTTATTTCCATAGAACACTTTCCCAATGCTATTAACTGGAAGTTATCCTGGGAAAGAAAGATTCCTTGTTTTCAAAATAGGAGTTATGAGGATCTGTGCTGGGGAGCAGATGATCTGAAAAAGAGGGCATTCTGTTCTGAACAAAAGAACAGACGGATACAAACTTGTTCAAGGAGGAAAGGTCCCTCTGCTACTGATTGCTGGAGGGTAGAAAGATATACTAGTAGAAAAATTGCTTCCCAGATAGGTGCCTGACACTCTTTCCCTACACATCTACTGATCACTGCTATTTTTGCTCTTGGTAAATGAGTTTAGTAGGAAGGACAATTTCAGGAATAAGAATATGCAAATGCACAATAAAAATTGTTTCTGGAAAGCAGCTTCTACATTAACTGGAAAATACTTGGTCCCAAAGTTGATTTTAAAAATTAAGACTGTTCAGTTTGGAAATAAAAATGTACTGTGCAATGTTATCAACATAATCACAGCAACCCTAAACTTGATTGGTTACTGAAGGCTTTGTGAAAGAGTTTAGAGAAAAAGCAACATGTAATTTAGGTTACCATGCTCTCGCAGGGGGGTTGGACTAGATGATCTTTCGAGGTCCCTTCCAACCTGTAGGATTCTGTGATTCTGTGATTCTGTGAACATCAGTGCCTTGAACCATGGAGCCTAGAAAGGAGCTGTCATGAGATACCTGCAGAAATGGAGGAGAACCTGAAGATTCTGATCACATCTGAATTTTAGGAAGCTTCTTTTGCTTTCTTATACACTCCTGATGGAAGGATTACAAGCTCTTTTGGCTCTGTAGTCTGTATCACTGGACATAGACTTTAAACAAGAAATCCCTGCAATATCCGTACAAGTCTATGCAATCTTCATACACAGGCAAAGTGTTAGTGTTTTTAACTTGATCACTTGATTACTCCATTACTTGAAAGAAAAGGTCTTTTTTCACTAAAACTGAAATTAATGGAGAGTAGAAACTTGATAATTTAGAATATTATTAGATTTTTGAGAATACAGCAAAACTTGCATATGCAGTAAATTGTAACAAATCTTGCTGCACTTCAGTGCAACCGGCCATATGTTTGCTATTGCTTAATTTAATTTTCATTACTAAACTACTGATAACTTGAATGGACAACAATTCTGTTAATATCTCCAAAGGAGAAATAAGTAAATGTATCAAGATACGATGTTCTGGGAAGAGCAGAGTTAAAAAAGTGGTACATATAGTTTATCTTATTACTATACAAGTGTATTCCTGATGTTTTCTTTACATGAGTTCTATTTATTTCCTCTTTTACCATAATACAAAGTGTCTTGGATTAACAGCCATGCATGTTTATAATGGTTGTTAATATTTTTTCTAATCCGAGTTTGGATAATTATTTTATTTTCTTTGCAATTGCTCATCAATTTCTCCCCAAATGTATGGGTGCTTAAGATAAAACAGGTATATGTCACTGCCTTTAGAGTCTAAAAAGGCATCTAAGTGCACGTCCTATAGTCTAAGCAGCATGAATACTATCTTTTTAACTATCATAAATGGAATACAAAAACATTTTCTGAAGGGCTCTGTTTATTGTGGTGCACTCAAAAGCAGTCGACAAAATCTGTGCTGAAAATAGATACAAGTGATGATCAAAGTATGCTAGCATACTTCTGTTGGAGAAAAGGTTTTATTTTATTACAGCACTAAAATATTGGCCCTTGAATATGTTAAGGATATAAGGGAATTGCTCATTAGACATTTGGTGTATTTATTTTTTTTCCAAGTGTAAATCTGTATGTCTCTAAAACATATCAAAAAAAGTACCATTTATGGGTAGTGAACAGTAATGAAAGGGTGATTTACAGTGAACTGAGGAAAATATAAGCAACACATTCATGAGGTATAAGCTTGAATAGATGTATTGGATAATTAACTGCTGTTGATATTATCTCTGTAAGTTTATACCCATGCTCCTCCTAAGTCATCTGTGCTTGTATTGCAGTTCTCTAGTGAAAGTCAAGAGGCCCCTTTAGAGAGCGGCTTCATTACATGTTAAGGGAAGGAGATATAATCTAAACCAGAATTCTAAAATTACTTTTGAATTAGCATCCATAGAGAGAGCCACAGATGAGAGCTCATATTAGCCAGTAAGTATCATCTTTATAGAAAGCAGCATACAGATATTGATGCTGGCAGCTTGCTGATGCTGTGAGTTGCAAGGGAGAACTCCTATCTTGCCAGGAGCCAGGGAAGTGCTGGCAAACAGCACATGGTGCTGTGGCCAGGGGAGGGCAGGATTACTGCTCATAGAGGCCCTTTCTCTTAAGAGCTAGACTAATTGGAGGGTTATTGATGAAGTAGTTTCAAGTGTGCCATTAGTTTCCAGGAGGTTAATAAACATGACAGTTTGGGACTGAACACTTTTTGAGCCCTGTTATTAAGTAAGCTTTAAATGTTCTTAAGTGAGCCTTCAATTTCCCTATTTAGTAATGACCAATATTTTCTTTTATTTAATTGCAGTCACAGGTGAGATGATGCACAATCCTTGCACCCTTTCTTTATTTCTTCTTCCTAAGATTCTTGTCTATAAATGTATAAAATAGGAGTACATTTTCTTTGGTGTTTTTTTGTTTTGTTTTGTTTGTGGAGGTTTGGTTTGGTTTGGTTTTTGTTTCTTTGGTTGGTTGGATTTTTCTTCTTCTCCTAGGGAATCCAGAGAGTTTTTTCCTTCAGGAAATAAAGGTCAGAGTTTCTTGTAAAAACATGAGTTTTAGCAGGTTTCCTAGTTCCTTAGCATACAGTATTCATTGGTCCCTCACAAACCATTCTCACAGAAAAGCTGGGAAATTTGTTTTCTCTCTTTCTCATAAGCACCAAGAGCCTCTTGTCAGGTGAAGCAGAAACTGAGCCAAGAGTTGACTCAGAGGCTACTGAGTCTTCTGCTTTAAAGATGACCACTTCTTTTTATCTGTTAATGAATTTATTTCCTACTCATCAGAAAGTTAAGTTTTGTATTCACATATAGCATGGAACAGTTACCGTGCCTTACACAATTTATATTATTGGAAATTGTAAATGCACTAACTTGGAATAAGGCTTTAGTAGATGCAATATAACTGAATAATGTAATTGAACTATAGAGTTTGAATTCATATTTAGATTTGGACTCCAAATTTCCTCATGATTTAGTGAGCCATGTCATGTGTTTTTAGTTTATTTCATCTATTCTTAGTCTGCACAGTTTCATTAAACTAACAGATGAAATGTGATTGCTTGTGTCTCCTCAGTAAAATAACAATATTGCACTGAGTCTCAAGGTTTTCATCTGCAAAATGTGTATAGCAAAACCATGAAGGTATTAGCAGTAAAGTAATGGCAGTAAAGCCCTTGTAAAATTGAACAAAAAACCCAAAACTTTCAAATCTGAAATACAACCTTTATAGCATCTTGCTGAGGAGAGGGGCCAAAAATAACATAACAGATAAAATGAAACTAGAAACCTTCAATTAAGTTAAAAATAGTCCTGTGCAGAGTGCTGTCAGAGCTTCAAGATCAGCATAAATTGAGAGTGAAATATTTGAAATAAAACAGATGTACTCCACTGCCTGAAGTGCCCCTGTCCTCCAGAGCAATAAGGAAAGAGGAAAGCTCAGCAGAGTCACTGTTCAAAGGTCCTGACACAGGGTTAGGAAAGCCAAAGCCTACCTGGAATCTCATTAGGGATATGAAGTGCAACAAGAAAAGTTTCTGTAAGTGTAGCAGCAACAGAAGAAAATATAGGGAAAATGTGGTCCCACAGCTGACCACATTTTCACAGCTGGTGAAAAATGATGTGGAAAACACCAAGGTACACAATGCCTTTATTACCTCAGTCTTTACTGGTAGGACTGGCTTTCAGGAATCCCAGGCCCTTGAGATTAGAGGTGAAGTCTGGATCAAGGGGACTTACTCTCAGTGGAGGAGAAGAAGGTTAGGGAGTATTTAAATACACAAGTCTGTTGGATCTGGCAGGGTGCACCTGAGTGCTAAAATAGCTCATGATGTTGTCATGAGACTGCTCTTGACTATCTTTGAAAGGTTGTGGTGATTGGGAAGGTTCCTGAGAACTGAAAAAAAGCAGAAGTCCCTCCTATCCAGCAAAAGTCCTCCTATCCAAGCAAAAGTACCTCCTATCCAGGTTAGTCAGCCTCACATTAGTCCCTGTGTACAAGATGGAGTAAATCCTGGGAACAGTTTCCTTGACCAGCTTTTTATGATGAGGTGACTAGTTTATGTTCATTTACCTTTGATTTTCATAGAATGTATAGAATAAGGCTTACATTTTGTCACTTTCATACCTTGAAGCAGTCTTTTGCTTCACTTAAGCCTCACTAAGCTAATACTTTCTGAATTCTTGTTGTATTTTACATATATATTGCCTGTTGATCTGTCAGCATATCTCAGGACAACCTAACAATTTTCTTCACAGGAAACACTAGGTGTTTATTCACAGGCACACATGCACTTACACATGTACGTAGCCATGGAAGAAAATTAAGTTCTTGCAGTGCAGCATCTTGTTACCATTGCGGTCCTGACAAAGGGAGGTTCTCTGTTTCTTCTCAAAGATCCTTTCTACTTCACTCTGAAACTACCACTTGGGGGAAAGCTCCTCTAGCAAAACCTTCTGAAGCTAAAAAAAAAGGTCATAAAATCTAAGTCCTTGGGTATTGTGATATACAGCTGTTATTCAGCTGTATTGAACTCACTGCCATTTTTGCTGTTTTGCAGGATTCCCAGCAGGAGAACTTCAAAAGCCTTTCTTTTGGGGAACAGAGTATCCTAGGTAAGTACTGCATCGGGGAATCTCATACAATGGAAATGAGGAATAACAGGGATTGGAAATACATATAGACAAAGAAGAGGGCATGGAGAAGAAGGTTACGCTGCTGAAGACAACCAACAAGTGGTGCACAGGAATTTTGTGTTGTCGTTCTGTAGGGAAAGCTTGGTCCTTGGGCTGCGAGTTCTTCCCTGCTGCATCCTGCTTTTACTATTGAAAAAACATACTTTGAAAAGTGCTGCTTTATGGGATAACTTTTCTTACCCTTGGGAGCTGTCTATGTTGCTGTTGTCTTAAACTGATGACTGATTTCTCTCAGGAATTGATGATTAAATGCACCTGAGTGGATATGTTTCAGTGCTATAGCATGTAGTCCCAGCAGTGTGCACATGGGAGGTATTAAAAGGAACTGTAAATCAGATAACTAACACTTCCTGAACAGAAGTGAATACCCCAAGAAGCCATTTATTATCAGTTTATTGTTAATTTTCTGCTAATATTTAAGATTAACAATGGGCTTTCATCTGTGCCTGTTGAGGTGCATGAGAATATCTCCATGTGCATAAGTGATCGACTGACCTGGCCCATGTGCTACTGTAGCCAAAGAAGAATAATTATAGGTCACATGTATTTAATTTTGATAAATCACTGCTTTTATGCAGTTCAATATCTTTCAATTTCAGGGCAGGATATGACCATGAAAAGTTTCTGACAGCAGTTTCTGAAAGTTAGTTTGCAGTTATATAAGTCAGCTAATGGTGAAACATAGCCTCAATAAATCTTTCTTTAAAAAACTCAAAATTTTTTAACATTTTGGGTTTGCCATCTTCCAATCTGGATGTGTCCTTGTAAACAGGATATTTGGCAATATATGTAGAATGACACATTCAGTTTAGGAACAAATGAATTTGCATTCAAAGAGAATTCTTATGAGCCAGGTGACTTTCTAAGTGGTAATTGGGGATTGAAGTAAGTCCTTTCTTGTTAAGGTGAACTTATTTTCTGCTGTACATATTGCAGACCTGTTTCTAGCCTTGCTTTCTGAAGAGATTTCTCTGTACCCTGACCTTCTGCGATAGAGATAAAATTGTGGTTCTTTCAAAGAATTATACTTTGTTCATTTCTCTTCTTTAAAGGTTACCTTAGCTTAAATTGGTTTTGCTTGAGCATGTATCAAAATGAAATTTAGCAAACAAATGTAGCTGGTTTATATCAGACAACAGATTGCTTTTTGTCCTTGAAATATTCTGGATCTGTTTTCTGTCTGCTTAAAAGAAACAGTACATGGCACTGGAACAGAAAAATTATCAGAAAGTCATCAGCACTTGCTGGAAAACCAATTTAGCAAATATTTAACATTTAGTGGCATTTTAGTGTCCAGTTCCGGCATAATCACTATAAAACAGTTGCATCTATTTGCATAAAGGGAAGCTAAGTTATGACTTCATGTCTCAGTACATGAAACAAAACATCATTCAAATTCATAGTTAGGAGTCTTCAGTGTCAGACATATTGAAATAGACTTCAAACTACCTGAGTTGGTAGCTTTCTTACAGTCCTCATGAGATTCCCCAGACCCAGAAAGTTCACCTTTAACATGGTACCTATCTGGCTGCACATAATCCCATCCATCTCTGTCTAGCTGTGCCTTAGAAGTGAAGAGCACAAACAGATCTGGGAGCATTTCTATCAACATTGTTGCTGGACAAAATGCAACAGCGGTTCACAGAAGAAAAGACCAGAATTCATCCCAAACTTTACCCTATCTTTTGGAGCTGGGGAGAACCGTAAGAGTGCCTGGGCCCTAGCCTGCATTTTTGTCCTTGCCGCTTGTGATGATGGGGTAGCCTAGAGGAAAAATTAAATATATTTTTTATTAGGGTTTATTGGTTCTTCTTGACCTCTTTATGTGTTTTGTGCCATTCTTTTTATACTTCTTCAGTTGCAAAAGATCCTGTATAATGACTTCAGATATGGAAAACAAGTCTTAAATTGTACATTTATTAGGAGTAATTATCACTCTGTGCTACACAAGATTACAAATTTATCACACAAAAGGATAATCTTTCCTGAAATCTATAATTTTAGTAAAGGTTTGCAATAGTACTTGGGGGAAAAAAACCCAGTAGAGAAGACTCATCACATGCATATTACTTTTCAGGAAAGAAAAATATAAAGTGAAGAACTGTCAAGGGAGAAGGGGGAATTAAATGATAGAATACTTTTTTGGGCATGACTTAGATGAGTAATTAGTGTGCTATGGATCATTAGGTCCAGTAATAAATGTTACGTCAAAACCCTCTGCCTTTCTCCTATTTCTATACAATGTGTTAGAAATACTATAAGCTACTTTGAAGTATGGCATCTTAATAACTGAAATAAATAAAATCACAAAGAACAACTTAACATGAAAGATGCATTTAGTAGATCACTTCACCCAATGGTATCCCCTGCATTTATATAAGAAAAAGCTCTGAACCTTTCCCTCTTTCATCCCTGTTTCTCCCAGGTATATGCTTATTTAGATACAACAAGAAAAGTGTAATTAATTGTCAATCAGGGATACAAAATAGGTCTTTCTATTCTGTTTCACCAGTGCATTAGACCTGGCTACAGATCATGTCCTATTCCTGGGCAGGTGCAAGGAAATTGCCTGAACTTTAAGACTGAAGGGAGGTCTGTTTAATGCCTTAAAAACTAGAGTCAGTCATTTGCAGGTCTGTTTGTTGTAGCCTTTGATTCATTCTTTTTACATATTGATATTAAGGGAATAATTTCACCTGTAACTTTGTCCCATTCTTAGTTAGAATACACACAATGCTGTAAGATGAAGGATACATTTTGGAGCTCACATGATGCTAATAAGGGTATTGTTTAGAAGAATGTTTTTGAAGTTTTATATTAAAGGTTGTTTTCAAAGAAGTCTGAGTTTAACACTCAGACTTTCAACAACTTTAAGTCAAAATTGTGCAGGTATGATTTTTAGACCCATTCCCCTCCTCCAGTTTAGATAAACAGTAATCTTTCTGAGGTCTCTGTCCTTTAACGTTTATGAGTGTGAACACTTTCTGAGGAAACTGCTTCTTTGTGTTACAGGTCATTAAGCTACGGTGCCATAGGGGTAATTGTTGGTCATGAGTTCACTCATGGATTTGATAGCAATGGTGAGTCTTTTTTGTGGGTTTTTTTTTGTTTTTTTTTTTTGGTTTTTTTTTTTGTTAACAGTGCTGAATTGTGTCAAAAAGAATAGAATTATAAAGTTGTATCTTTAATTTTTTTTACAATCTTGCTTGTCTGAATGGAGTTTTTTTGGTAACTTGTGCCACGAGTTTGGTTCTTATCTTGAATGGAAACTAAATGATTCAGAAAGTCCTGGCTGGGGAAGAGTAAGAAGGATAAAGGGATAACTTCTGATTGATGAAAATGACTTCCAAGAAAATTTTTCATTTAAGTTTTGACTGTTTCCAAGAGATGGTTATGTACCAATATTAAAATACAACACTGGAACAAAAGTGGAGCAGAAAACCTATTGCAATATATACATATATATATATATATATATATAAAAATTGAGAAAAAAGAAATAGTCTGAAAATGTCAGACCAACTGCCCTGAAAAACTGGGTGGAGCAGGGCATTACCACCATCTAACTTTGGCTATCACAATGGAGCTCTTTTTAAAATCAGGCTTCTGGGAGAGGAGAGGAGAGGAGAGACAGAAGCACATACTTCCTCCTCCTCCAGGGAGCAATTCTGAGTGGCTGACATTCCAGTGTGACTCATTGTCAAGAGAAACCTCTTTCCACTGAAAACACAGGGAGTTTAAGGAAAAGCAGGCTTCTGCCTCACTGCCTAACTAGTGAGCTAGGTTGCTTATGTTTCATCACATTGAACACCTTTTAAACAATAAAAGGGAAAACTTGTATCATGTTGGCACTGCTATGTGACGTTTTGTGTCAGCAAACACTTGAGAATGGAAAAATGTTACTTCCAAACTTGTATGTCATTTGTAGATTATCTAATCTCCATCATGTCTCCAGCCTGTTAGAAGGGAGCATAAGATTTGACTCTCTAAGCAGACTACCACCTCTTGCCCAGTCTCTTACCTTCTGAATATAGAAATAAAATACATCTGTAAGGATTTTGTCATCTTGAACAAGAGAACTCATAGGGAAAAATTAAAGAAATAAAAGAATTAAAGAAAGCATCTTCAGTACTTGGTATCACATCTACTGGTTTCTCCCTACCTCCCTTTCTTGCAGTTGTAATGAAGACTCAAATCATAGAGCAAGTCTGTGTCCACATAGACAGCTAAACCTACTCTCAAAAAGAAGTCCTAACATATCTTGTGTCTCATGTCTGACTGGCTGGAGACATGATGGAGATTACTCTCCTACAAATGCGATAGAACAGAGACCTGAGTCCCCATTTTCTGTGAGCCATTGCTGTAACCATCAACCTAGGGAATTGGATGTATGTATTCTTCTTGCTTCTGTGAATAGGATTCAAATGTTCTGGTTTTACTCCAAGGCAAAAAATTAAAACTTCAGAAATTTCCATCAAATGGATTTTTTTTTTTGTTTCTGGTCAAGCGTGTAATTAATTAAGAACAAATTAGTTATCATCAGGTTTGCAGAAACAGAGACATACGGGCTGAGGATGAAAAATACTCACAATTATACTTACAAGAAAGCTCATATGCCTCTTACACCGTGTAATTACAAAATATAGAACTCATTAGTCATTGCAATTTTTTTCTTTCTAAACATGGAAATTATGACAATAAATAGAACACCATCTTTTCACCACTGACCTGAGTGGGATCAAGAATTTGTACACTGATCTTATACATTTTGTACACACACTTGCATGAGTACATTAACATCTAATTTCTGTACAGGTGATAGATTCCAAAACTGGAAAAGTATGGGGTTTTCTCCTACAAAAACATTTGTTTTCTTTCTTGCTTTTTATTTTTTTTTAAGGTCGTAAATATGACAAAAATGGAAATTTAGACCCGTGGTGGACAACTGACTCTGAAGAAAAATTTAAAGAGAAAACAAAATGCATGATTAATCAGTACAGTAATTACTACTGGAAGAGAGCTGGCTTACATGTATGTAAAATATGAGTGTTTGAAAGCAATGATGCACGAGGAGTTTGTTTTTTTGTTGTGTTTTTGGGTTTTTTTGTTGGGGTTTTTTTTGTTTATTTATTTTGGGGGTTTTGTGGGGCTTTTTTTTTTGTTTTGTTGTTTTTGTTGCTTTTTCCTTTCATAATATATTTATGCCCCTGGGTCAACCAACCTAATGATGGATGTTTCTGANTTTTTTTTTTTTTGGGGGGGAGGGATGTTAAATTATCTTTTTATAAATCCCGGTATATTGGGATATTAGTCTACCAACTTCATTTCTCACAAGAAATCATTTTTTGAAATGAATAATTGTGATAAAAATTGTCTGTCAGATTTGATTAGTCCAGTCAAATACCACTAGCCACACCTTGGTGACAGGGTTAAACCACTTCTCCACATCACATCATTTTGGAATCAGAGGAGGAGGATGAAGCCGCTCAGCAGGGCTGGTCTAATTCCTGTGAGCATGTTAAATGTCTTCTGAAGATGAGGTCTGTAATGAAAACTGAGCAGTCACTCTTTTTAAAAAATAGAACATAATATCATGTTTTATAGATTGCTTTAGCAATTCTGCCTGTTATTTATTACAGCTATAAAATGGATGCATAAACTCTACTTTATTTCAGATTCAACTCTTGCTATTTCTTCCATGTGTGCATACAGACCCAATTTGTATCTCAAATGAAAGAGTATGATAGCAGTAGCTCATAGAAAAAGATTAAGAAAGAAGGTGCAAAGGAATGGTTTCTGTTTCATTGTCTATTAGAGCTATGGGCATCCTTGAAAACGTGCACATTATAGAAGTGTCTAAGACAAAGTTAAACCAGGTTAAATCCCTGACCTCAAGAAGTTAATGGCTAAAATTCCAATTCCCAGCTGGGACGTGATTTTAATCTTAATTTTCAGGAAAAAACACATACCCCACCCCCTACTTGATTTTACCACCTCTACTTACATTTTAGAATCAGAAATACAATTATGTCTTTGTCTGTTAAGACTAAAGAGTTCACACTGAATGCTTAGCCTTAATTTTAACACTTTCCTTAGGCTGTTTGTATTAGTCTCAACAATAACAAAGCCATATTGTAGTTCACTTTAAAGTCCAACAACTTAGTCTTGAAGTATTTCATATAAGCTAATTTACAACTAAAAATTCTCAGGCTCATTCCTGAATGTCTGCAGGACAAAAACAGTTAATATAAATATTTCATTTAAAGAAGGTCATTAAAACCCTCCCCAGGGGCTTCTGCTGTTGGCTTGGCCATCCCATTTACCTTCTATGGTGTTTCTTGAGATGGGGTAGATCTGAATTCCCCTTCCAGTATAGCTGCTGCCTCTGAACTCTGTGGATGGGCTTTCTAGAGAGATCCTGTTATCCACAGCTTTATCATCTGCAAGGCTTTTTCCTCTTATTTCCATGGGATATATTAAAATACTTTTTGGATGATAGAAGAAGAATCTTCATATTTTCTGCCATATTTTATAGCTTCTGTATAAAGAGCTATGCATGGAAAGAGCTTTTTTATTATTTTTATTTTGTCTGTCATTTACATCAATTTTCTACAGGTATTTTACCCCTGTATGAATATTTTTCATGGATCAAGAAACCTATTTACTTTTCTTCTTTCTCGTTGAGTTGCAATAAAAATGTCTCCAGAAAGGAAGTATAATGAAAGGAAGAGTGGATACAGAAATAGCTTCAGTGTGCAATAATCACGTAAAGTCATCTGATCAAATAAAGGACTTATCATGGTCCCTGAGCCCTGTCACGAACTGTCTGTACAGAGTAGTCTCAGATACCTGACCCAGAGCTGCCTGAGATGAGCAGAAAGACTTTTTCCACTTATTAAAATGACCTATGGCTCAAGTGCCACTGCTAGGTTACTCTCATGTTATGCTATAGATCAGCCTACTTCACAAACCCACTGTGGGAAAAAATGCATAAGTAGGTAGGCCAGAAAAAAGGCAGCTGATGTGCGTGTGTATCCCCTGCTGTCCCAGCCCCTTTTATCCTAAAAGCCTCTCTCCCACCTCCATTTCCAGCCTCCTCAGGGGAGCTAATAGGAAAGGGTTGCACTTTCCTCTACTGCTCCCATATCTCCTTTGTTACACCCTTGAGGAAGATGCCTTAAGTCCAGTCTGGGTGCTTGTCTGCACTGACTGGTGGGGTTGTGCACATGTACCTGGGTGTTCCCTACATCCTTTTACTTCTTCTTCCCCATTTTCCCATTTTACTGTCCTGAAATGAAGGTGAGTTCTGATGCCAACCCCTCCTATATTCATCCCTGCAGCATGGGAGAGCCTATCATCAGAGGATCTGCAGGCCAGCATTGACCTTCAGAGCTCTGCTCAAAACTCTGCTCAATTACTGTGCTTGTTTGAGGCACAGTAGAGAATAAAACTGCTTACAAATACATTTTAGTAACGCTAAGACTTTAAGGGGCCAGGTGATCAGAGATAATGCTGCACTTGCAGAAATGAGGATTTCTCCATAATGATACTGCGCTTGGTAATACCAGGAGACTGGCTTTTTCACAAAGCTTAGATAGCTCTGCTTCTCACAGTATGTTCTTGTTGCTATTGCTCTTGCTTTTGGAATTAATACTGGGGAAAATCTCCTTTGCAGCTATTTTTAGAGCACTGAATCAATTTCAATCCTGTCTCAGACAGTTATTTTTAATTACGCTGGTTTATGGTTATTTTAGCATGCCTGTAGTTTCATATAATATAGTTAGTTTTAACATCCCATAAGGAGTTATGTAGAGAAACAAATATAACCTTTTTGGTAAATGTTTAAGAAAGGGGCTAGCGGACCTCATGAGTAACCAGATAAAAACAGTCTTCAGGGGAAATTTACTGGTGCTCAGACCAAAGATCAAGGGCTGGATTCTTGACTGTATTTTATCTATTACGTTCTGTGCTACAGAGTTCTAGGACCAGAGCCAGGATAACTCATCACAGAGAATTGTTTAGTGACAAGTTTTCACATTGAAACCCAGTTTTCTTAACCAGAGATACAGTGGTTGAAATTGGCCCAGGTCATTCTTGCCTTGTTTTATTTTTTCCCCTGCTTCTTGAAGTTCATCAAGAAGGAAGTTCAGAAATGGGTCAGATGACTGATGTCCTTTCACTCTGCCAGGTGAAAGGCAAGAGGACTTTGGCAGAAAACATTGCAGATAATGGAGGTTTGCGAGAGGCTTTCAGGGTAAGTACATGAAAAATATCTGAAATGTAGTATTATTTCTAAAAAAGAAGGGAAAAGCTGTTTAGGCTCCATGCTGCTGAAAGGCACTTAGTATATCTTTCTTATCAGGCATACAGGAGATGGATTACAGAAAAGAGGGGAGGAGAAGAAGAGCCTTTACTGCCAGGCCTTGAGTTCACACACAACCAGCTTTTCTTTCTGAGTTATGCCCATGTGAGTAGTACAAATGTGTTTCAAATCCCCATCTATTAACCTGCACAGCTGGCAGTGCAGAGATGAGACTGCTTTGTTTCAATAATCTACACCAGCCAAATCGAGACTTCTCAGGGTATAAGCACAGACTTGTTCTTCCAGGACTATTATTTCTTTTATCTTTTTTTGTCTTTGTCCTCTTCTATCTGTGGTGCCAGAACTGCTGAAATTATTCTTGGTTTTGCTCAGTGTTGTCAGAGCAGCTTTCTTTCCTCTTGCTGATTTCCTCCACTACAAGAGTCTTTTTTGCATGTATTGACTCCTCAGCCTCTTCCCATTTTAGCTTCCCAGATTTCTGGTGCTTGCAAGATGCAGTAGTTTCTGACTGCTTCCACTACAGATTGTAAAAGTTTGATAAGAGATGTGGATTTTTTTTAAAGACAAGCATGTAGAACAAAGGAGAGAATCAGAAATTATTTACTTGGTTAAAAGTCAGGACAAACTCCCCATATAAGAACATATAATGAACATGAGCCGACAGTGTGCGCTTGCAGCCCAGAAAGCCAGCCGTATCCTGGGCTGCATCAAAAGGAGCGTGACCAGCAGGTCGAAGGAGGTGATCCTGCCCCTCTACTCTGCTCTCGTGAGACCTCACCTGGAGTATTGTGTGCAGTTCTGGTGTCCTCAACATAAAAAGGACATGGAACTGTTGGAACAAGTCCAGAGGAGGGCCATGAGGATGATGGGGGGACTGGAGCATCTCCCATACGAAGGCAGGCTGAGAAAGTTGGGGCTGTTCAGCCTGGGGAAGAGAAGGCTGCGTGGAGACCTCTTAGCAATCTTCCAGTACCTGAAGGGGGCCTATAGGGATGCTGGGGAGGGACTCTTTCATTAGGGACTGTAGTGACAGGACAAGGGGTAATGGGTTCAAATTTAAACAGGGGAGGTTTAGATTGTATATAAGGAAGAAATTCTTTCCTGTGAGGGTGGTGAGATGCTGGAATGGGTTGCCCAGGGAGGTTGTGAGTGCGCCATCCTTGGCAGTGTTCAAGGCCAGGTTGGATGAAGCCTTGGGTGACATGGTTTAGTGTGAGGTGTCCCTGCTTATGGCAGTGGGGTTGGAACTAGATGATCTTAATGTCCTTTCCAACCCTAACTATTCTATGATTCAGTGTATCTCATGGGCAGTCTGTCTTACAAGTTTGTCAATAAGAAGCATTCAGCACAGAGCTTAGTTAAGGTGGGGGCTGGTTAAATGGGATTTTTTCATGTAATGGAAACAGTTTAAGAGGAATTATTCAGATGTGCAAATATTCTCTAGCCTGTTTTATGGTCAGTTACAATTGGGTCAAGTATTGTATTAGGAATAGTAAATTGGGTACCACTGATAAAAGCTTGAAAAATTTGTAATTTCAGAAGAACTGACATTCCAACATGGAACAAATACATCAGGTAATATAGCTGCAATTCTAGACATGATAAGCACCATTATGTGTAATAGCTTTGAGACTAAGAAGGAGGCTTGGTAATTATTAAGGCATAAGGTGCTGCAGCACAAGCTGAAAAGCAAGCTATCATTGAAGAGAAATTCAGAAAAAGAACTAGTAAAGTGGCTATGAGCCAGTGATGGGAATGAGTGGGTGAAGAATAACAGTGGATGAAGACTGGATCCATTGCAGGATTTGAAAACCAAGAGAATATGCCAACAGAAACCTGCAAATTAGCAAAGATGAAACAAAACACAAGTTTGTGGTGGTTTTCTATTTTGAGCATTCTGTAAGTAATAGGCATCTTAAAAACAGTGGCTTTACATTCTGTCTTGCTTAGGAAGTCATCCCAGATAACATGCCTGTTCCTGCTTTTGGTCTTTTATTAGGTAAGATGCAACTCCTTTAGACCAGAATCTGCAAGAGAGCAAATATATGTTGGAGCTCACAGCCCTCCTGAGTTCAGGTAAGTGCAAATAATGCATTTACTCTGTGTACATATAGAACCTGTCACTGCAGCACAAAGTGCAGAAATTTAGCATGTTAAAGAGATGCTTAAAAGCAAACACAAAATTGGTGTGTGCTCGTGGCTTAGATTGAAATGGAGCTGTTTTTATTAGGTTATCTAGTACTATTACAATTGCTCTTCTGTAAAAATGAAGGGCTTGCATGTACCTTCAAAAGCAGTTGAACCAGAACACACTCTGACCCCTGTGATATCCTGTGATCATAGCCTGAGTATCTAAAATGTCTCATCTTTATTTTTTTCCCCTGTGCAATTCTAGTTGTATATATTATGAGAGTCTTTGATTTAATCTTCCTGAATTCATTAAAAGCTTTAAAATTATTGCCATGAATTATATTGATAATGCAAGCAAAACATGTCCTGTAAATTCAGTCAGAGATTAAACTCTTCAACTGGCCTTCAATGTACACTTTGCTTGAAGGAGCTGTGGTAGTCCTGCCATAACAAAATGTCTGTGTCTTTGCCCAGAAGGCCTCCTATAGGCTCCTCAACCACAGACATCCATGAACCCCAAGAAGGAGAGGCTGGTAAAGAGGGAAGGTTTAAAGACTACATAAGAATTAGGAAGCCAATCTTTACTTCTCTGCTTCTCCACAGAATTTGTGTGACCAAGAGCTAGTTGTTTCTGTTGAGTTTCTTATTGGCTGCATTTACTTAGTTGTGTGTTCATCCTCAGTTGAGTGCTACATTACCACTGTATTTGGAGGAAGGATGTTAACTCCCAGGCTGATTCATAGTGGAGGTATCTCTAATAAACTGGATTAGTTGCCTTCTGGAAATTCCTGCTGTTTTCTGTTGGCTAAAGAGGGACCTGGGATTCCACCTTCTCCATGGGTTAATTTAGGTGATACAGGTCCTCTTTGCCTCAGCTCTCTCTTGATAAACTAGAAATAGCAACAGTGTCTTCACAGGGGAGCTGTGGAGTTACTTCACAGGTACTCTGAAATACTCTGGACACAGCTGTATCAAAGCTGAAGATATAAAATTGGCATGCATAACATGCCTGAGGCTACTTATAACCAGAATGGGTTAAGAAATAATGAAACTGGAAACATGATGACACAAAAAACCCCTTAATCTAAACTAACACTGCAGATGTGTACGCTTCTTGGTAGACTTGTAAACTCTGCATTGAAACCTGCACTGCTGTACCTTTGCAATATCTTTGCAATATAGAATCATAGAATCATAGAATAGTTAGGGTTAGAATATCTGTAAGTGAGGGTAAATGTAGTGCAGTGTGCAAATGTGCATGCCTTTTAACAATTGAAAATACACCATGACAATGAGGACAGAAGTCTCAGGCTGATCTCTAGCCTACAGATTGGCATATTTTCAATGGTTCCCACCTTTGGTAAGATTGTGGTAAAATAACCATCTCTTGCCTTTTAAAGTCCTCAGATCTATTTACCTATACACATGATTATATATTCTGAATCATTATATAGCTGCATTCCCATGAGATGGTGCAAATTCCAAAATATACAGGGAAGCCTGTGGAGAGAGCATTCATGGAGAAAGCTTATGAAGGAATCAGGCTAAGACAGAAAATTCCAGAGAAAATTAGATTAATTTGGGGTCTAGAAAATACAGACAAAATGTTTTCTTAGTTTTTATATAAGATACTCAGTACAGGCTTCTGTTTCAGACATGAAGAGAAACTGTGATGCTTGTCTGTTCTTGCCAATCATATCAATTGGGCTAACAAACATTATCTGTTTCCCTCAGCTTTATGTCCCAAGACCATTATGAATGTCACAGCTGTACAGCTAGTTTCAACATTGACAGCTCCTGCTACCCAAAAAACCCAAACAGTCCTTTTTATAGTAATTATAAAAAGTAACTATAAAAGCTGTAAGATATGAGCAACACATATCCTGAGCATAGGCCTGTGCATCTGAGCTAAGTCACTCCAGGTTTTCACAGCCAAAAAAAAAAGAACAGGCATTGTAGAGATATATCAGTATCTATCATCTGTCTGTAAGTAATAAGTTTAGATTACTTAAACTCTGAAAGTACATGTTTCTTTTGACCACCAAGGGAGCTCAGGGTGACCTGTGCAGGGGAAGTTGTCTCAACTGTAGTTCAATGGGATGAAATCCAGACAACCCACTCTGACTCCACAGTTAATCTCTGTCAGTATCAAACTGTGTGTAGAAAAGTAATGTGCATGGGCACATTATAATCTTTCTCTGACTGTATTCTAATATTTTCAGTATTAATGTGTGTCTTCACTGTAGTTGAATGCCAGTATCTGAGCAAAATCCCTGGCATGGCAGGCAGAGCTCCCATCAACTTTAGCAGCAGTTCTACATGACCAACTCTTGCTGTTCCAGTCCCTGAATATGTATTTGCAATGTTGTTACAATAAAACTGTATATCTTCTTTCTTTGTAATTCTACCTACAAAACTGACCTTTAGGCATTTTTTGTGCCAGCTGACTGCAAATTTTCTTACTTGCATAAAGTCTATCAATATAATGTTTGCTACCATGCTGAGCTACACTGAGAAGCTGATTGTCTGCAATGGAGAAAAATGCCTTCCCACTGCATAGCAAAGAGGGTAAAAAGCCATACAATTAATGTCTCAGTCAATACTTCTTTGCTTTTAAGTCAGAATGCTGTTTACTCTAACATAATTCAGGTTAGTAAATTCCAAGATGTTTAAAAGCATAGGAAAAATCAGCAAACACCACAATCCCGAACTAGCAATGATAAAATAACACCTTCTGACAGCATCAAATAATACAGACATGAAAGCAGGAGCCAAGAATGACTGCATACAAAGAGCAAGTTCTTCCTCTATGTGTGAAAGTGCCAGTCTTGAGTGCAGACACATTGTCTACCTTGCATGAGGCAATGTTGTGCTGCTCTTTCAGTAACACACCATCTGTGTGATGCAAGCAATAGAGCTTGGGAGCTGGTCAGAGCAGAAGCCTCAGAAAATGTATTTCCAGAATGTCCAAGGAGTTTAGATGCTCATAAGGTAAGGCTGAACCAGCCAACAAGAGAGGCTCTGTTTGCTCCCCTTTGCAAAGTCCCAGCAAGCCAGTATGCGTGTGTGTGAGCACAGGTGGACAGAGGATGTTGTTACAAGAACCTGGCTGGCATGAACCAAATCAAACCACTTCTAGCACAGCCATGATGCGTCCTTACACACTCTTGCTTGCTGGACTGCAGCGTTTTGGCAGGTACTGGAAGAAGGATTCTACCATGCAAGGCTACCGCTGATCTCCCACCTCTGTTGCCAAGGGTCAAATTGCTCTAAATGGCATAGTGCCCTCAAGGTGTAATTGTTTTGTTGAGTTCCTAGCAAAGTAAGATGCTTCTCAAAGCACTGAATGGAACAATATTATCCTCACTTTAACTGGGAGTGCTTCTCCTGATTTTTTTTGGGTTTATTTTTGGAAAAATGACATGGAAAGCCTGAAAATTAAACCTGAACTCAACACACTGAAACACACACTCACGCCTGTGGTGTTGAACAGAAGACAATCTGCATATCAATCACTTCTGTCTTTTCTTTGCAGAGTTATCGGTGCCATGAGCAACTTTGAAGAGTTCCGTAAAGCTTTCAATTGCCCAACAAATACAACAATGAACCGAGGGGCAGAATCCTGCCGGCTGTGGTAGACATCCATTCCAGGTCTTCTGTCAAGAGGGGTCTGCAATGTGATTGCTGCACCTGAGCTCAAGCCTGTTGCTAGAGTTTCAGAATAACATTTTGCAACCTGGAGAACTGTTACTTCAAATGCATCACCCTTATCCATGCTCGCTGCCTGCATGAATCTACTCACTCTCTATTCAGAGCCTAGAAACACTCAAAATGGAAAAGGATAGGTTTTCTTTTTTATCCATAAAATTACTCCCTCTCATCTTCAGTTGCACTGCTGTTAATGGGTAACTGCCATTATCAGTTCTAATTCCTGATTTATAGCTGGGCCAAAGGTAAATGCTAAAATCCAGTTTTAATCTATTGCTCTGCAGGGGTGCTATGCAGAATGCTCCCCCACAAAATTTATTCTTTTTGGATGAAGGAATTCATGAGACCTGCTATAAAGCAGCTCTGATCTACTGTGTGATACAGCATTTTCATAACTTAAATTGTCACTGCCCAGCATGCCATAAATGATGTTGCATGATGTAAAGACACACAAGACTTTATATAAATTAAGTTTAATATGTCAGATTAGTGCCTTAGGTTTTGGAACAGTTTCAAACTGAGAAAGCACCTCCTGGTTTCCATCTGCTAGGACTAAACAGAAAGCATACTTGTCAGATCATAGCCTCTTCTAATTTTAGAACAGCTTATGATAAAAATCAATGTATGGTGAAAATCAGAGGCTTGCAGAGGGAATTCCCAGTGCTATGATACTTGGAAACATTATAGCACTTATTCCTATTTACAGTGTGGGCAGTTTTTTCCTAAGGGGTGATTTTTACCTTGTGCTGAAGGTAGCTTCACTTACATTAATTTCTAAGCCTGAAATACTATACCAGTTTTAATCTAGGAATTTCTTTGTGTCTGGGTCTTACAGAGGAATGTTAGTAGTGTGCATGTTTGTCCTCATGTTCTAGACAGGGCAGGGTGGCTTTTGATTTTAATGTAAGAAGAATATATGACTGAAAAACAGGGCCAGCAGCATTCAACTTGTCTGAATAAAAAAAGATCAGCTTAGGAGCAGAGAACTTTTAAATACAATATACATGCAGGCCAGCTGAGTTTTTAATTTGATTTCTAACAATATTCATTAAAAAACCCAAACATTTTATTGCAGCAGAAAGTCTTTAACACATAACTATTACTAAGCAGGGAAGGAAACCAAAACCAGCCCCTTCTTCCCAGCAAAAAGATATGTATTTAACTGATATTTATTTATACCTTGTGCATTAATTAATTTTTACATGGTAGAATTGTTTCAATGGAAAGTTTCTTTAGACTGATTTAATTATTGCAAATCGATGTATGTATCTTATATATATACATTTATAGATATATACAAAACATTATAAATTCTTCTATTTGCTTAAATTTTATTCTATCAATATATATAGCAAGTTAACAAGATGAACTTTTCATTACAAGGGTTTGTCCAACTGTCAAGGTGGAGGAAGGTTCAACTGAAGCTAAGTTTGGGGTTATTTTCCTCTGTTTCTTTGTAAAGTAAGGTGTCATCATGGAACCATAATTTATGGAAAGATACAGGCCCTCAAGCTACCCTTCAGAAAGAAGGAAGCAGACATTTCTGAACCCAAGGCACTGTTGTCACTTACTTAGAAACAAAGCATTATGTTTTATGGCACCAGGACTTTCTTTTTCCAATTTTTCCCTGAAAAAGTCAGTCTTGAGAGGAAAAGCACATTTGCTTCCTCTGAGACAGCTCTGCTCCTGAGTTCCATCGATTACACTTTGTCGTTTGAATAGCCGCTAGTAAATTCTTTCCCTGGAGGTACTTTTCTCATAAACTTTGATGGCAGTATTTTTATTGAGACTTTCCTTAAATGAGGAAATGGGTCTTGAGCAAAATGATATCATTCTCTAATTAATGGGAAAGTTCCTTAGCACTGACACAACTTATGTTTGTTGCTTTGGATCAACAGCCCAAAGTGAAGCAGTAACAGCCTGGCCCCATTAAAGGTACTACCAATACGGTCATTGTCCTCAGAAAAGTCAGGACATCAACTCAAACACTTATCTAAACTTTCTAAACTACTGGACTATGCAAAGCCAGTTTCACAACAGTCAGCTTTAAGTTTTCTATTTTTATCTTTCAGATCAGAGTTCGTTCCTCTGTCACGGCTATTTTCCAATGGAAGAGATTCTTTAATTTTGTGGTTTATGGGGTTGTTTCTCTGTGCTGGATAGAAATTTCTTTCTAAAATGCCTGATGTTTTCTGCCTTGAATGTCACTCTTGCTAGGCTTCTTTTATGTTTAATACCCAGGGGTTTTGAACTGTGGTATGCATATTCACAACAGCACAGTGCCTCAGCAAAACTGCTTCATCCTTGTTGGGGCAGCTCCTGCAGCAGGCAGGGGGTCCTGGTCCCAGGCTGGGGGAATAACCAGGAGATGGAGGGTTTTGGGGAAATGCACTATGAGGGAGGAAGAGAGGGCATGACCAGATTTTGCACCCTGATTTTAGCCATCAAGAGGGGTCTACATTCTGTCAGGAAAGCCAGAAGTCCTTGCTGACTGGCACATTGGTCCCAGTTTGTGTAATCCTTGCTGTTGACTCAGGTTTTTGGTGCCTTGGGCTTCAGGATTGCATATGTCCATGCAAGAATTCTAGCCTGCCTCATCTGCCTTCTTTTTACCTCAAAACAAACAGCCAATGATGCAATTCAAAGTTCATTTTAGAGTCAGCTATTTAGGTACCATTTGGAAAGCAAAGCAGAAGGCAATTAAGCACATTCTTAAAACTTGGTCACCAAAGATAGCCAAAATACAGTGATGGTTTCTGAGGGCTCTACCCATGGTCCCTGTTCTGCCTGATGCCCTGCTGTGCTTTATTTTTGTATTGTGCTTACTGGGTCTATGCTAGCAATGCCTTCTTGTGCTCCTATCACGCTCACTTATTAAACCTATGCAAACAGATCCTTCATCATATATATTCTTCTCCCAGCACCTTTAGTTTTTTGTTTTTGTTTTGTGTGGGTTTTTTTTTTTTTTTTACT
>NDXB01021979.1:62352-98314 GCA_002631895.1 Agapornis roseicollis | reverse complement strand
GGTTTTTTTTTTTTTTTTTACTTGCCATGATATTGGGAATTGTTTCTTCCTTTTGGCTTGGCAATGTTCTGTTCCACTGATCAGGAGGATAAGGATCACATAAATGAAACATTTTTACCTGTGTAAATTTGAAGAGATATTTTTCTACTGTGTAGACATAAAGGACAAGCTCTACTCCTGTCCCATGTCCTCTTATTTGGGTTCTGAAAATATGCAAACCTGTTACGCTATGCTACTCTACACTATTCCATACTATGCCTTGCTATTCCATACATACTATGCTATGCTATTCTATGCTGTTCTGTTCCATTTTTTTTGTGACCCAACCACGAAAATGCTTAAACACCACTTTATACATTGTATTTCTGCTGATGACATTGTGAAGAAGCTAGCTTTACATACATAAGTAGCTCTATGAAAAAGCAGAGCTGCTATCCACCTGTGTAAACTGCATAGGTACATAAATGGTGACCAAGCTGGGTCTGGATACTGAAGGACCAAAAACCCCAGCTATGTTATAAAGCTCTGCCTCTTGCTCTGTGCAAGGGGACTTTAGCATTCTTTAGGTACAGATGTATCATGACACTAAATGTTTGAATTATTTATAAAATAATCAGGTGGTCTTACCTATAAATTTTTATTTAGTATTATTCAACAGATTACAGGCTTAGAAGTATATTCTATAGTAATATTAGATATCTATATCTCCAAAGAAGTATTAAAAGCCCGACAAATCAAAAGGCAGAAATACAGCCAGTTAAAAGGTCTTTTGCGTTTATATCTTTTAATCTGGATTTTTATTTTGCTAGTCAGTCTAACTATTAATTTTTCTTCTTGCATAATGCAGTGATTGTTTTGAAGACAATTTTGTTAGCCAATAAAAGCCAAAGTGGTGAAGATTTTTCCTCTGCTTGCAGTATGGCAAAAGCTGCTTGGCCCATCACTGCACAACTGTACAATGTTACCTCTGTAATATGCAGTCTTTATAAAATGTAATAAACAGCATAATGACACAGCCCCAGGTTCTCAAGACTGTTACTGTCTGATAGGCTAGGATGCTCCCCTGTGAGAACTGTCTAGCCATCTTGAGCCAGAGTTTATCAGGCTGCAATTGCCCCCATTAATCTGCTGGAGGCAATTGAAATGATCATAGGGTGAGCTACTGTGGACATGGGCTGAATGCTGTGGAAATTAGAGCAGGGCAGGCAGAAGACCTGTCCCAATTGGAAGCTGGCGGGGCATAAGAAGAGGGTGGGCGATCCACCTGCCTGTCAGACTCACTCTTCTTCTCTTGCCCCAATCTGTTCTTGTCTTGGCCCACCCTCTGTAGCCTCACCTACTTTTTAATTGCTTTTAAGCATTTTCCAGAAGTGTTTTCAACAGGATAACCCTAGTGCCATGCCTGAGTTTGAGCTGTTGCTTAGCGACATCTCTTCCCAGCCAGCACAAAGGAGCAGTTTCTCTGCCTCCCTGGGTTGTGGTGTGACAGCAAGTAGCTTACCTTGCTGATGTTCCTCACCTCATACTTCACGAGCCTGAGCAAGAATTTGTTCAAGCACCATTTGGGCACAGGGATGGTGCCAATGCCTTGTATATTACCAACTTGGCTCTTCCAGGCTAAGTGCCCTGTTTCTTGGGCTCTGACCAGTTTCTTGACACTTCTTGAATACCCATAGGCAGTGATGCTGGCCCACCTTATGGCAGCACAAAGCCTGTAAACAGTAAGGAGCAATTGTATCTGGTGGGGACTTCGTCTGAAGCTGGCCTTGCCACATCATTTGCATTATGCTCTGTGATAGCACACCCTCTCAAAGACCATAAATCTGTGCTGGCCGTTCTCCACAAAGCTCTTGGTTTGCAGTGGCAGGGACACTTTTGGTTTTGGAAGTTTATATCAGTTCTGTCACTGACATTACTGTACAGTCTTACCAACATTTCTACAGGCAAAAGCAATGTTTGCATAGAGGAAGATGAATGAACAAAGTGAAGGTTGGGGTTGAGCATGAAACCTGCCTCAGCATGAGGAAAATATTTTGCTCAACTCTCATGGGGTTTGCTGAGCTTGCCCACGCCTTGGAAAGATGCTTTATCAATGGCTGTAGATCGCCCTGAGGAATTCAGGGTTTATTTGCTACAGCAAGAGCCAGGCTTCACTAATCAGACAATTTAATCCCATTTAAAATGTAATACATATATTTTTTTATAAAACAAAAGGAATTTAAGATTCCTGAGGGATTCTCCAGCAGAGCACTATGTTTTACTAAATATAACATCAAAGTTGGAAGTCACTGTGAATCAAGATAACGTGTTATGTTGATTTGTGATCAAGGAAAGAGATACAATAGTATAATTCTAATCACCCATAAGCACCACAGCTGAAACAGCTTTGAGTACAAGGTCAGACACATACATAGATGCATACATGGGCATGAACTTAGGGTTTTATTTATTTATTTATTCATTCATTCTTAAAAATGTCTCTAACAGTTGTATCACATCCACAGTTCCTAGTGTTAGAGCCGGTGAAAATGTGACCTGCTTGTTTAACAAAGCTTGCGTGAGGCCTTCAAAAGGAATTTTAAAACCTTTCCTACCACAAAGTTTAATTGACAGACCAGCACTGCTGTGAGCAATGGCAGTGATGGTTGGTTTGTATAGACAATACAATTCTGTATAGACAATACATTCTGATGATGTGAGCAGCAGAGATTTCAGTACACGAATCTGAAAAACTCTGATACCACATCCTCTTACTTCAACACTAGGTGAATATTTGGGTAAAACCAGGAAAAAAGAAGATCTCATCAAATACAACAATCAGGGAAACATGAATATACATACACATACCATGATATACAATTAAAAAAAGGCTCTTGTGGATGATGCAGTTGCCAGAGGGGACTGGTTCACAAACTTGCCAGATCATTTCTGCTGGGAAAAAAACTTGAGTGCAGGAGACCTGTCTGCCTTTGTAGCTCACTGGGAAGTGTCTGGGTGTTACAGCTCAGTCTGTCTGGGGGTCTCAGCACTGTGTCCACTCAGAGGTCACTCCATCAGCCAGGGGGCTGGAAGGGCTATCTGCCTTTTCTAGGGTGTTCAAAGCCCCTGAGGAGGCTTGCCTGCAATTCTGCCACTGAATTCTAGCTTTATGCGTATTTGCTGTCCTTTTCCCCCAAGCAAACATAAGCCCCATGAATCAACCAAACTCTAAAGCAGAGCATCTTAAAGGAAAAAAAAAAATTAAAAATGGTGCCTTTATTAGTCCATGCTGCAAACCAATGCAGTGCCACTGCACCCATCTTAAAAACACCCACAGATTTTGTGGAATAAGGCTGCTCGAATCAGACACTTAACACATATGTTTTCATGTCATTCTGCTAGAATGGAGCTTCAGTCTTTCGCAGTGGACAGAGTAGAGCAACATACGGTGTGATCCCTGAATAGGACAATAAAGAAAAATTAGAAAGTCTTTTCTTCAGTGTTGTAAATCATTGAAAGCTTTTATAAATCATTAGTGTAAGTACTGCTATAAAAGATAATATATATTATACATAGGCACAGCACAGGAAGTCTGTAAGTCTGTGCTGTTTAAGTGTATATAAAAATGTCAGAAATATGAACTATTTTTTAAAAAAATAGATTCTCAGGGTAGAGCTCTGACCTCACTGACTTCATTGGGTGATTAACGTCTGTGGGGCCAGGATTCTTCTCCATCTGGCTAATACACATAGACATTACTGATTTAAAACTAGTTGGGACACATGTATCCTTCTAGCCAGAAAAAAAAATTCTAGCTTTTGGGATTTTCAAAATCTGCCCTCTCCTCAGCCATTTGCATAGGACTGTCTCTGTTTACCCTTATCTAGCATGTATTGCATTTTCATCCTTTTAAATACTTCAAGTTACTTTAGCACTGTTTTCAGAATTGCAAAGCAGGGTTTTCAACTTGACTTACCCAGATGAGGCTCTATTAACCATTGAAGTAAACACAATATGTCCTGTCAAACTAGATGTAGACTTATTTATGCTACGGAGGCATTTCTGTCTCCATAATGAGACAGAAAAGTTTCACGTTACTGGAGTGATGGGGGAATCCAACAGCGTCAGCAGCAGGAACAGTTCCTCCTGGGTGCAGGGTGGCTGTGGAGGATGCAGGTGATCCACCAGAGACAGTAAAGGCTGCTTGGCAAGAAGGCAGTGAGTGCTTGCCCTGTGCACCTTGCACTGCATCCAAGATATTTAAATAGTACCACCTAGCAAAATAAAGACATCTACTGCCTTTTGAAAATAAAGATAGATAGGAAAACTCTAGCTACCGTATTGATGGAAGACAGCAATAAAAACACTCACATCATGATCCAGCAATGTTACCGCCATGAGCATCTTCAGAACTGACTCTGCCTGCAGGTTCATCTTTCCCTTCATTTTGAGATGATACAAAAGGCTTTATGGGCTGATTGAGGAACAAAATCCCCCACCATCGGGAGAGCAATGCAGAAGGAGGGCTTGATAAGAAACACGGGACCCCGTGTTCTGCTCGGACAGGAGTCACTAGTAGCTCCAGCACCAGTTCCTGCTTCAGCACCTCCTTACAGTCAGGTATAACCCATTTGGTTAAACTTCCTGCTTCGTTAGGGAAGCTTGCCTCTGAAAAAAAACAAATTAAATGGGAAGGAGGAAGAGGCTTTGTGCACAGGGATCTGTCTTAGCAGTTGGGCACATCTTGCTTCACACAACCATTGGTGCAAGGACTGGCCCAAGCAGAGGTGTGCCACCTAACCAAGTACCAGGGTTCAACAGTTTTCCCACCTCTATATTCCACAGCAGGTTGCCAAGCCTCTGTGGGCATGTTGTCGCTGCTGGAGCTAGGTAGGCCCTGTCAACAGGGGTTGGGTGTTCAGTGTGCATATATGTAATGTGCGTAGGTGCAGTATGAGGATGTGCAGTGCACACGTGCAGGGGTCATATGGGCAGTGTGCATGTGCAGTGCACATATGCAGTGTGCCTCCAGACTGCCCACCACCTTCCCCTTATTCCTTCTCCCTCCTGCAGCTAGGTGAAACAAGTCTGAGCAGGAGTGGGAAGGAAGCAGTGTGGCTCTTTTCCAAACCATTCCAGCTGGACTAATCCACTGAAAGGCTCAGCTTGCAGCAATGACATGTTACAGTCCCACCTGGTCCCAGGCTGAAACAGTGGAAAGGTGTCAGGTCATTTTAGAGACAATGTAAGAACATTTCTCCTCCAAGCCTGGTCATGGTATGGCTCCAGCTAATAATTATTATTTTCGTTCTTCAGCATGTGATAAAAGAGCAAAATATGGAGCCTTCCTTTAGGGAACACTTTCATTATTTCCACTGGGTTTTCCATTTTTCTGCTGTCAGTTCAGCAAGAGCCAAACTAGCAACAGACCTGCTAGCACAGCACTCCTTGCACGAACAACATGTGTTGAGGCAATCACCCACCATGTCTGTATTCAGCATGCTTATTCAGCTTTGTTTTAATAAATCCAGTAATAGGCATTCAGAAGCAATGAAGGGAAAAGAATAATTTGACAACAAAGCTGTTGAAAAGAATACAATGCACATGCAGTAGAGAAGAGTGTGATTTTGGAGGTCTGTGCAGCTGTTTTATTTCTTTAGAGGATTTTAATCAACCTGATTACATTGGGAAACAAATGGACTTTTAAAACAGTTTGGTGATAATCAGCCAATAGAGAAAACAATGAGGATTTTCCCGCTCTCATATCCCTCTGTTTAATTTTCTCCTTTTCATGTGATTTGACAAATAAAAGTGGTGTATTATCTTATCTTAATTAAAAAACTAACCATTCTGCATCTTTTTGCTAGAGAAGCAATTTCAGTCTTTGCCCACTATATCATTTAATCAGAGATATCCTAAATGCTTTCAAGATTGCCATAGGTGCACCAATCCTATTTCCATCCGTGTAATGGCTTCCCCAGTGAATTGGAAAAACCTGTAATTGGACATGTGCCCACCCTTTCAAGTGGGATTAGCAGGTCTGTTGCAGTCTTCCCCAGATTTCAGGGTCTGATGTTCTTGTCTTGCTCCTTCTGTACCTACTGTTGCAAAGCAACTCTCCAATGTCATCTTTTGAGTTGGGGTATATAGGCAGAGCAAAAAGAAGGAGAGTGAAGCTGCACTACTGTGCAGCCCAGGTCCTTGTTCTTTGCTTGCTTTTATAGGTGTAGGAGTATTAACCATAGAGAAATTGGTGCCTTCTTTCTAGAATACAGAGCTCTCCCTGTACAAACCATTTTTACTCTGTTCTGTGTTAAATGGAGAACTCTAGTTCAAGGTTGAGCATCATCTTTTGATGATGAAAAAGTGGTTCCCTAGTTTAGTTCCTCCTCCTTAGGTTACCCTGTGTTCAGCTGGGAGTGGGTTTTCTTCTCAGCATGACTCATCTGTCTCTTACCTGTTTCCCAAGTCTGAGCATTTGTGCTCTTCACGGTAAATGGTCTCTTCCAGGAGGTGTAAATGGTCCAGCTCTGATGGGAAATTGAACATTCATTTTAAAAGATTTCAGATTACTTTAAGTGTATCTCCAAAAAAAGCTATGGAGAAATGGAGAGAGAAGTGACATTCACTAATGGATGTAATCAGATGCCAGTCTAAAATGCATTCCTTTGTTCAGCTGCAAAATATGGCCTTATTGGAGGAATTATGGTGACAATTCTGTTGGGTATCTTACTCAGTTACTCAGTTTTGATATCCATGTGGTCCTTTACAGACTTTAATCAGTGAACCAAAGAATAATTCCTGTTGTGCCTTTGATTAGCCTTTGGGGGATCATTTCATTTATGAAATTTCATGCCTCTGAAAAAATTTTGGAGAGTTCCAAAGATGAATGCTTAATTTGAGCAGAGCAATCATACATCAGCATGGAGACCACAGGCAATACTGCCCATCTTCTGCCAATCCTTGCCAACCTGGGTTTCTGATAGCAGATGTGGCAGCACCAAAGCATCTTTCTACTAACGAACCGCAGGACGGGGAGTGCATGAGGGATGTTTAAATGGAGAGAGATGATTTCACACATGAATATATGGGATTACAAAATGGCTGATCTGGGTTTCATGCTTGCTGTGGAAAACTCTCATTTTAAGGCATTTCCAGATCAGTTTGTCATACAGGTGTTATATTAGGCACCAGGTCAGGATACAAAGACAGATAAGGTGGAATTGAAGGTGACAGTTCTCTGTCTATATCCGTCTCTTGTGGCATTTAAGTAAAATATCTTTGGTGTCAAGAGTGCAGTGGAATAGGCCCCAAAAGAAAGAACAAAACCACTGACTGTCTCCTTGTCTCCTTATCAAAGCTGAATTTCCCAGGAGCTCAGAGGGCACCTGAAGACTGCTCATGACTTGCTTGGCTGTGCTTGTGCAGAGAGTGGATATCACCAACACATACAACTATTTAGAAGGAGCATATAGTCCTGAAAATAGTTGGGTTTGATACACACAATTTTAAAATTAATTTGCAGATAATTCTGGTAGGAATTAACTATGATTATGTAGTACAGGAACTGGAAGAGCCCTGCTTTCTATATCAAGATGACACAAAACCATACAATTTTAAGTGTGGTGCAATGGAGACTTGAATCTATGGTAGAGCTCATGAATGTTTGAAAGCAGGGGTTTAAAAGCTGTTAATGCAAGCTGAACAAAAGGAGAGAGGAATAAGAAACCAGGTCCTGAGTGAGATTTGAGTCAAAATATGCAGCAAGAATACAGGAAGATCTAAAATTAACTCCTGATGAAAGCCTTTTCATTTGCCAGGCAAGGCTTCCAGGCCTTAACTGAAGTGGTTAAGCAGTCATTAACAAGAAGGGCATCAGCCAAATATCACACAAAATGAGAAACAGAAAGGTGATTCTCGAGCTGATGTGAGAAGAGGCTGCAAGAGCTAAGAAAACCATGTGTGGTGTAAGAAATCAAGATGAAAACAGTCATATAATCCCAAAAGAGTATTTCACAGGGGCAATGGACAGCGGTGCAAAAGATGGTATATAAATTGACAACTTCAAAGCAATGTAATATTTTGACATTTTAAGCTGCACACCTGCTGCCTCAGATCCCTACCATGGAAAGAGCAGAGTCCCTGAAGGCAGGGGTTAAAGGAGGAGCCAGGCTGGCTCTGGGCCTCAATGCAGCAAGCAGCAGATGTCAATGTGTGACCAGGTGTGTGCTTTGTTTTAGTGGAAAATGAAGTGAAACAGGAACTCTTCCTTTATGTATCACTGCAAAAAGTTAACAAGAGATAAAACATTTGACATCAAAAGCAAGAAGAGATAATTTTGGCAAGGTAGCTGGTATTTTCCTCATAGCTTTACAATTACAACCTCAAACTGGAAAGTCACTTGAAAAAAAAAAGACAGGAGTCCAGGCAGCACCTCCTTTGATAGCCTCTGCTTTCTCTTCCTGCCACTTTCACACCCTATTTATTTCATGAGAAAATGTCACAGGTTTCTGCTGGTGAAGACAGTGAAAGTGTTGAACTCTCTATGAGCTACACTGTAGTTCACATGAAATATGAAGGTTAATGCCTGCCAGCAAGCTAGAATCTTTAAAGGAAAGATCAAGAACACATTTTATCTTCTAGGGTTTTTACATTTACATGTTGGAAGCACAGTAATCTTTCATTGTGAAGACAAATGGGAATATAACCCTTACTGTTTTCCAAAATTTTGTTTGCACCAAGATTCCCCTAGGAAGGCCTTAGGGAGCAGGGATTTGAAGGATATAGTGCTTTGTCCTTTGTTCCCCGAGTGTGTGCTCAAACCATAGATTTAGATTTTTTCCCAGAGCTGTCTTTCATCTTTCCAAACACACTTGACAGAAGTGGTGGCACTCCCAGTCATGTGAATCCAATTCCAGGCAGATTAATTAATAAAGTGCTTATCTTAATGCCCCATGGGGAAAAATAAAAAGTTTTCCAAGAGAAAACAGATATAATGTGCTGGCAGAATGTTAAAATACAATTGGTAATTAATGTGCATTGTGAGCTAAAGAAATACACAGTAAAAGAGTTTGGGAAAGTATTTGAGATGCACAGTAACAAAACAGAGCAACGAATTTTCTTTCTCTCTGATGTGTCTTGTAAGATGAATTTCCTATAAGCTTTTTTCTTTGAGGATTTCAAATCTTCCGTGGAGGGTTGACATCTGGAAATTATCCCTTTCCATCTGTGTGCTGCTTCCAAAACTTGAAAGATTTAGATGAATTTGACTAGTTCCCTTGTGTAAATGGCTCCAGTGATTTCTTCCTTAGAGTTTTTCTTCCTACCAATAAGATGAATTTAACTAATTTGCTGTAATAAAAAAACATAGAGAAACCAGAAGAGCAGCTGGAGTTTAAATTAGCAGGAGATGTGAAGGACAACAAGAAGGGCTTCTACAAAAGAATCACAAAAGGAAAACTAAAGGAACTGTGAGCCTCCTGCTAAGTACAGCTATAGATTGAAGGACAAAGGACATGGCAAAGGCTGCAGTGGTCAGTGCCATTTTGCCTCTTTTGCTACTGAAGACTACCTTCAGAACCTGGTTGCAGAGTCTGGGGGAGTGCAGCAATACAGAGTGGAAGACAGGGAGTACTCAGAGTAAGGGAGACTCAAACAAGTTGGACATAGAAGAGCCAGATGAACCCAATGGGATGTCCTAGGAACACCAAGGGAGGAGGCCAACATCACTATGTGGCTGCTCTGTAGCAGTTTTGGAAAGACATGACAAAGTTAACGGACCAAGTCCTTTTGGAAGTCCTGTCCAGCTGCTTCAATGCCAAAAGGGAGACTGGAAACAGCGAGCATTGAGTTACTGACATATTGTGCCAAACACCTTCTTTGATGACATAAAGGACTCTCAATGAAAAGAGAGTAGTGAATATTGTATATTTTGACTTTATCAAAGCCTTTGGGTTGGTTTCCCATAGTATCCTGCTAGCCAAACTGGTGAGATATGGTTTAGCTGGGTGGACAGTAAGCAGTAAGGTGAATGAAAAATTGTCTGGACTACTGATTTCACAGGATTGTAATCAATAGTGTGTCCCTCAGGGATCGGTGTTGGGACTGGTCTTGTTTAACATCTTTGTTGCTGACATGGACAGTGGGATTGAGTGCGCCCTCAGCAAGTTTGCCGATGGCACCAAGCTGTGTGGTTGGGTGGATACGCTGGAAGGAAGGAATGCCATCCAGAGGGACCTTGACACACTTGTGAGCAGGTGGGCTGATGCCAACCTCATGAAGTTTAACCATGCCAAGTGCAAGGTCCTACACCTGGGTCGGAACAATCCCAGGCACAGCTCCAGGTTGGGCAAGGAGGAGATTCAGAGCAGCCCTGCAGAGAAGGACTTGGGGGTGGTGGTCGATGAGAAAATGAACATGAGCCGACTGCAATGTGCACTTGCAGCCCAGAAAGCCAGCCGTATCCTGGGCTGCATCAAAAGGAGCATGACCAGGAGGTCGAAGGAGGTGATCCTGCCCCTCTACTCTGCTCTCGTGAGACCTCACCTGGAGTATTGTGTGCAATTCTGGTGTCCTCAACATCAAAAGGACATGGAACTGTTGGAACAAGTCCAGAGGAGGGCCATGAGGATGATGGGGGGACTGGAGCATCTCCCATACGAAGACAGGCTGAGAGAGTTGGGGCTGTTTAGCCTGGGGAAGAGAAGGCTGCGTGGAGACCTCCTAGCAGCCTTCCAGTACCTGAAGAAGGCCTATAGGGCTGCTGGGGAGGGACTCTTTCATTAGGGACTGTAGTGACAGGACAAGGGGTGACGGGTTCAAACTTAAACAGGAGAGGTTTAGATTGTATATAAGGAAGAAATTATTTCCTGTGAGGGTGGTGAGGCACTGGAATGGGTTGGCCAGGGAGGTCATCCCTGGCAGTGTTCAAGGCCAGGTTGGATGAAGCCTTGGTTGACATGGTTTAGTGTGAGGTGTCCCTGCTTATGGCAGTGGGGTTGGAACTAGATGATCTTAATGTCCTTTCCAACCCTAACTATTCTATGATTCTATGAATGTAGTTGGTGGTAACTAGTGGTAACCTTTAGGGACTGGTATTTGGGACAGAAATGTTTAGTGTCTTTCTTAATTACCTGAGTGATGGGACACTGCAATGCATTGAATTTCAACAGGGAAGTGCAAAGTCCTGCACATAGCAAAGGAGAATCCCTGTAACAGTATTGGTCAAAGACTGAGTGGTTAGCAGGTGACCTTGCAGAAAAGGAGCTGGGGAGTTTTGTGGTACAAGTTGAATATGGGAGAACAGTGTGCCTTTGTGGCGAAGAAGGCAAATCCCATTGTACTCCATCTTAGCAAAAATGTAGCCAGTAGATCCAGGAAAGTGACTATTCCCCTCTATTTGGCACTTGTGAGGCTGTGCTGAAAGTTTGCATTCAGTTTTGGGCTCCCTGCTACAAGAAAGAGGGACTTCCTGGCTAAGTCCAACTCCACTCAGCAAAATGGTCATGGGGCTGGAGCACATGGCATAAGTGAAAGACTGTGGGAACAGGTTTTTTTTTCAGCCTGGAGAAGACAAGGTGAAGAGATGTAATTGCTGTCCACAAATATCTAATGGGAGCTGTATAGGAAACAGAGCCAAACTGCTCAGAGGGGTGCTGTGATAAGAGGCAAGAAATAGATACAGCTATAAGGAGAATTGTAAATAAATAGTAGGGGAAAAAATCTTCACTGTGAGGAAGATCAAACATTGGCACAAATGCCAGTGAGGTTGTGGAATCTGCATCCTAGCAAATACTCAGAGCTCGAATGGAGTTACTCAGAATTCAAATGGAGTTACTCAGAGCTCAAATGGAGTTGCAGAAAGCCAGGCAATCAGCTGTGGAAAGTGACCTGGAGAGACTGCCAGAGGTCTCTTCCAAAATGAATTACTCTGTGATTCTCTGATGGTGTTAGTCCCATAACAGGAGCACTGTGTGAAAGTAGAAGATGGTGGATAAGAGACCACTGTCAGAGCAACTGTTTTGGTTAGTCAGTTTAGATATGGGGTTGCTGAGAATTTTTTACTTACAAAGGTAGATGCAAGAGCACTTTGAGATTTGTCTGATGAGGTGAGCCAGTTTGCAAGAGGTATGGGAAAGAACTGATGCAGTGGCCAGACACAGTACTGTGATGCTATTAAGAGTGTTATGGATAATCCTGAATAGTTACATGCTTGTTAATGCCGTGCACATGAAATTACATGTGAGCAATCTGAGTGCCTTTAGTTGAAGAGACCAGCATTTTATGATCAGCTGTGCTCTTGTATAAGCGGACCTTCCTGAAAAAATAGCAGGGAAAGCAATCTTAAAAAGATGGTTTATTTAGTGAAGTTAATCTTTAGAGTTGTCAGCTGAAGTGCAATGTTTTTAAATTAACTCTGAATACATAGTTTGTGTGACTATTTATTGCGATCTGACTGCAGTCAATGGCTTCCTTACTATTGCTTTAGCTCAGATGTTTAGCTATCCAGTATGACACCCAGTCTGTGCTCAGTGACCTGAATGTATGGTGTTGATCCTCTACTTTGGTAGGAGGCCCTAATTAGTACTGCATTTCTCCACAAAATGCATTTTCTTTAACTGCAGAATAAAATTAATTAATTCTGAGAACTCATTTTCATGATCACAAATAATACCTCCACATATTCTTAGTTATTATCTATAAAAGGGATGCCAGCATCATGTTATGGGCCAGTTTTTTAAGTAAACATATTTGTTGCAACTTGCAAAATCCTTTTCTGAGGTAGGATGCTAATGTACTTTGGCCATTATTACATACCTAATAATTGCAAAGGACATAGCTGCCTGACTTCAGGATTTTCATTAATAAAATTGCTATTTTTAAAATTCTCAAAAGGCTGTGTCAATGGCATCCTACAATACTTCTCCACAAATCCATTTGTGTCAGCAAGCTTACAATACTGTTTCTGTCTCTGTTGACATATATTGATCCTAAATTCTCACGACAGGGATAATGGCTTTGCTAACGGCATGGTAACTATCACAATTTACATCAGCTATAAATCATCCAGCATCTCAGCAGCATATAATCTACTATGAATGAGTTGAGTCCTAAATTGTAGCCCTGCTACACTTGAGCCAGTTAAGGAAACCTGTATCACTTATCTCTCTCCAGCCCCCACATTTCAAACTGCTACAGGGGAAAAGAAAAAGACAATGTATAACTGTAATAATTTATTTCCAGACATAGAATCATAGAATCATAGAATAGTTAGGGTTGGAAAGGACCTTAAGGTCATCTAGTTCCAGCCCCCCTGCCATAAGTAGGGACACCTCACACTAAACCATGCCACCCAAGGTTTGATCCAACCTGGCCTTGAACACTGCCAGGGATGGAGCACTCACAACTTCCCAGGCAACTCATTCCAGTGCCTCACCTCACAGTAAAGAATTTCTTCCTTATATCCAATCTAAACTTCCCCTGTTTAAGTTTGAAACCTTTACCCCTTGTCCTGTCACTACAGTCCCTAATGAAGAGTCCTTCCCCAGTATCCCTATAGCCCCCCCTTCAGGTACTGGAAGGCTGCTAGGAGGTCTCCACGCAGCCTTCTCTTCTCCAGGCTTAACAGCCCCAACTTTCTCAGCCTATCTTCATACAGGAGGTGCTCCAGTCCCCTGATCATCCAAGGTCCATGTTAGCGACAAAGATGTTAAAGACCAGTCCCAACACCGATCCCTGAGGGACACCACTCGTCACTGGCCTCCAGCCGGACACTGAGCCATTGACCACAACTCTTTGCATGCAGCCATCCAGCCAGTTCTTTATCCACCGAGTGCCCCAGCTATCAAATTGATGTCTCTCCAATTTAGAGACAAGGATGTCGTGTGGGACAGTGTTGAACGCTTTGCACAAGTCCAGGTAGATGACATCAACTGCTCTACCCCTGTCCATCAGTTCTGTAGCCCCATGGTAGAAGGCCACCCAATTGGTCAGGCAGGCTTTCCCCCTAGTGAAGCCATGCTGGCTGCCACCAAGCACCTTGTTGTTTCTCATGTGCCTTAGCATGCCTGCCAGGAGAATCTGCTCCAAGATTTTACCAGGCACAGAGGTGAGACTGACTGGTCTGTAATTCCCCGGGTCATCCATTTTCCCCTTCTTGAAAATGAGGGTTATGTTTCCCCTTTTTCCAGTCGTCGGAAACTTCACCCGATTGCCATGATCTCTCAGATATGAGGGACACTGGCTTAGCATCTTCATTCGCTAGCTCCTTCAGAACCCGCGGATGGATTTCATCGGGTCCCATGGACTTGTGTACATTGAGGTTTTTAAGATGTTCTCAAGCCAGATCCTCTCCTACAGTGGGCCCAACATCTTCATTCTCACAGTCCCTGCGTCTGCCTTTGAAGACTTGGGTGGTGTGGTAAGAGCCTTTGCCAGTGAATACTGAGGCAAAAAAGTCATTAAGAACCTCAGCCTTCTCCAAATCTTTGATATTAACTGAACTAAGATATTTTGTGGAATAGGTGTTTACAAATAGCAATTGTATCTCCTAATCATTGCAAACTTCTAATATTATTTAGAAACATTTCTAATAGAAGTTGTGGCTGGTAGCATAGACTATGCATATAAAAAGTTTGCACACAGTAACACAGACATAATTTCAACTGTTGAATAGTGAAACAATTGGCTAATTTTGTGCAATGTCTTTTGCTGAGGAAAGCACAGAGAAACCATGAAAACTGCTATGATATATCAAGTTACACCATTTTTACAAAGTCACCCTAAGATCCTTTACTATTCTGAACAGAGGGGTGAAAGACAGAGTATGGGATTTTCTTACTTCTAGCATTGAAGAAAGTTGAGCAAAAATACTATTCTGAAGAGAAGGGTAAGCAGAAACCCAATTAACTTCCCTTCACTTTGAACCTGTGCAGTCATTTGTTTGATATTAAATGCACTTTATGGGAGGTTTTTTTACTTGAACATTATTTGTGTAAAACCTGTTGAGCTGTTAAAGGCAGATTTCTTAGAAACAGTACAATTACTAACTAGAATGCCTCCAAAATCACAACTTATTCTTCTGTGGGTGACAGCAGGTGAGAGAGAATTATGACATGACAGTTTTCTGCCCTTCTGTGTACGTTCCTTTTTAGAGTAATAAATAATTTTCTTCATAAGTGATAATATATGAACCTTAATATTTGAATAGTCCCTCAAACTGTAAAATACAGTTAATTTTGAAAAGTTTTACTCTTAATACTATAATTAGTATATCTTTCATTACAAAGTTTCTCAAGACATTTCCTATTCCTTTTCCTAATGAGTGTTCAATCAAACTCAGCTATTCTGGGACTGGAACACAAGAACTTCTGTGTGATAAGATTATGATGCAGTGTGCTTGCAGTGGAATAGGAGCATCTTAGCTCCATAGAGTAGAACTGGTGTCTTCACAAAATGCTTTACACCTATGAAACATTGTACAGATTTTTTTTTTCTTTCTTTTTTTTAATATTGGGCATTTGGAAAGGACTAGAGCTTTTTTCAAATAATTATTATTTTCCAGCAAGATTGTTTTAAGTAAAGGCCATTTTTTGATAAAATAATTTCACAAAGACAATACAGAAAGGTTTGCAATAATTGCCACCTCTTTTTCTTTCATCTGCAAAGTCACATATTTCACTTTGAATCTTTACCAGCAGACTCCTAGGATAAATAATAGATGCTATACTATTTGCTAAATGCTATTTTTCAGTTCTTTCTATTCCTGCAAATCCTGCCCTTTTTTAACATAAGGAAACCTTTATCGTTGGTATCTAAAAGTATTTTTCAGCATAAAAAAGATGATCTTCACTTTCCCTTACTCACTTGTTCTTGACTAAAGTATATGGGTGAATTTCAGCTGAAAGGAAATTAATACCAGGATTGGGACTCCCTTGATATCACTGCAAAGAGCTGTGGGTGGGAGGAGGAAGAAGGGAAAAGGATGATTGCCTCTCTATAAATAGAGTATTTTCTGCACATCACTGATCCTGCAGAGGTTTCTGTCAATGACAAAGACTCTGCTTCAGAAATTACTTTAACAAACAACTGCATTCCTGGCAGAGAGAAGACAACTGACAAATGGACTTGGCTTTCAGAAGCGTTTAGTTTGGTAACAGATCTTTGGATACAACCTTACTTTTTATTTATGGAATAAGTGCTCTTAATTTGATTCCCTTTTATTATTTGTCAGAAGAAATAAGTTATTATTTTCTAGGTGAAAGTGTTTGTATCACAGTTTAAGTGTCACTATTTTAGTAGGAGGAAGTAGATGTCTTTGAAGTACTATCTGACTAACCGCAGACCTTTTCCCTGGGCAAAGGACAAGCACAATGTTTAATGAGGAAATATGTAAAATCTGAGACAGCTGATTTCCATGAAGAGAACAGACCTTCTCAGGCAGTGTTTCTTTAGGAGTTTGTTGGTACATCACTTCTAAATGTCTGTTACAGGATTGTATACTCAGTCTTTCAAGTCTCCAAACCCAAATTAAATTTCTTTCTGGAAATCACTCATAAATTAATGACTCTTAAATTGTTATCTAAACACTTTTGCCTAGAAAATAATCCATAATAATAAATTACTCAATTTCCTAGGGGAACATAAGGCAAATTCAATATCCAGGATTATAGAATCATAGAATAGTTAGGGTTGGAAAGGACCTTAAGATCATCTAGTTCCAACCCCACTGCTGTAGGCAGGGACACCTCACACTAAACCATGTCACCCAATGCTTCATCCAACCTGGCCTTGAATACTGCCAGGGGTAGAGCACTCACAACCTCCCTAGGTAACCTCCTGGTGCCTCCTAGTCTTAAAATCTACGCATCCTTAATGATCCATTGGCTAACTTTCAGACTCTGATAATGAATGCCATTATACAGTGCTAATGTAAGTTGTTCAGAAATACCCTAGACAAGGGTTTACTTTGTTTGCTAGTGTCCTTTCATTATAGCAATGACTGAAACCAATCTTGAGGACTCCTAAAGGGACTATGATTGCTCTATTTATTTTTGCAGTTATTTGATTTCCTTTGCCTTATGATATAGGGATTTGTTCCAGGTCAGCTGGCATTAACATGGGGATGGGAGTGAAGAAGACAATGCACAAGGAAGTGGAAAGGTGTTTCAGGGAGCGTGTGGGTCAAGGCAAGTGCAATGGGAAGGAACCTGGCTGTTGTGATTTGAGATGTGGTACATGTTAGCATGAAGCAAAATACATGCAGGAAGCTAATAGAGCTCTCTTCAAGGAGTTAATTTAAATATGCTGGATATTTCAACTATCATTTTCAAAGCCCTGAAATAATTTGGTTCTGATTTCCAAGCAGGGACTTGCAGCCCACAAAGCAGTAGGGCTTGATAATTATTAATTATATGTTTTTCCTCTGTTCTGTATGACGTTTGTGAAAGCTGTGTGGTAAAGCTAGACTATTAAGAGGTTTATGGGCCCTGGCATGCCACCTAGCTGGAAAAAAAGGAAAAGATTTAAAGAACAAATGGATAATCCAAAGTATAACCTTGAATTCACGTCCTGAGTGCACTGAAATCAGATTGCACTTGTCCAATGCACACAACAACTGAAAGAGCAAGTAGGTGATTTTATGGCTTAGCTACAATTAAAATTCACACACATTCCCTACTGACATTTTGATCTAAAATGACAGCAGCCTGCAAAGGCAGACGGCAAACTGCCCATGCAGGGAATTCTAGCTTGAGAATTTGCATTAGCTTTATCCTAGCAGAGACACAGACGCCATGGCTTTGGCCCAAGCATTAGAGTGTATTACAAAAAAGGAAAGACTCAGACACTATGGCAAATCCAAATTAAACTGCAAAAGTGAAGCTTTGACATAGAGGTTTTGTCTCTACCTCATCTGCATTACCTAGTAAGGAGCTGCACTACCCTCCTACTACAAGATCACTGTGTTCCTCTCCAAATGTGCATGTTGATCTAAAAACCCAGTCTTCTGAAAACGTGAGCAGTTACATATTGCACTTAGAGAAATGATGCCATCTCACCTATCTCCAGTTGCCCAACTCCCCCAGAAATCACTTTTTTCCTGTTAGAAATATGAAACAACCTTACTTGGAACAGAAGAAAAACATCCTGTAAACCCTGAAAGCAGCCTTTTTGCCACAGTTACAAAGAAAAAGTATCAGTAGATCTGGATTTCAAAACAGTAAAGAGTACATATTACTTCTGACTTCTCTGAAAAAATCATTTGGCCTTCAAGCCTCAACACACAAGGAATAAAACTTATTTTCTTATTAACCATGTTTTGGTTTTCTTTTCAGGCTTGGAGCATAATGTCATTCTCTGTATGGTATCTCCTACAGTGAGTGAATTATTGCAGTGCTGTTGGGGAAAGGGCCTGAAGAGGTTCATGCACTATAAAACTGATGTCAGCACATGCTTTACTCTTAATGTTACCACACAACACAAGCACAGAATAACTCAAATTAAGCTAGAAATCTCAAGCCCCTTTAGTTGTGCCCTTTTGACTAACAATATAATGTGCTTCTAGCTCTTTAAATTGAAGAAAGTGTTCTCACTAGAATAGGAAACTTCTGTGATAAAGACTTATGTACAAATCTGACTAGCAAAAGAGGAAAAAGAAAAGCAATTTCATGAATGCATAGATGTCTGCTGCAGAAGACAGATTGGTTGTGAAAGCTGGTACAAGAATATGACACCCTTTCTAGTCTAAATAATACTTTAAACACAGGAGGTGTCCTTGAAGTCACCGCTTTCAGTGTGATGAGTGCTGCAAGGAGGTCACAGCCAGCTCTCAGAGCTGCTTGGTAAATGAAAGAAATTATGAGTTCTGTGTCACCTTCCCTTGTCTTTGTCCCCTTCACTTTTGTTTCATCTATCACTTGTGCCTTTCTGATGAATCCATAGCTGCTTTCTATGATGAAGAACTGCCTTTTTACCCAAGTAGTATCTTTTGCTGCCAGTGAATACGGCAGCAATTATATGTATAAAAATACAACAGGGCTCAGCTCCTCCTCCTAAGGGCTCGAAACTGAAAACAGGTTAGCAGGAGCCCTGAAACTCAGAAAGTGTTGCCAAAACCAGCTGTATTGGAATAGACTGCACCTGGGCCATTAATTATATTTCACATGTGAGGAAACAGAAACTAGGTAAAAATGGGAAGAGACTATTACTGTGCCTACTCACTGTCAGTCAACTGCGAGTCATCAGCACTACATAGAGCTCCTGCAGCTCACGAGCACATTGAGGGTAAAAGCAGAATTATAAGAGGAAAATCTGACAGTGAGGGAAAGCAACAGTGTCTTAACACTAACCTTGGTGTCAGTCATGGTTTGGCCCTCAGTTCTCAGAAGAGCAACAGTTACTAACGGAATCTGTATGGATGTGCTTTAGAATAGGAAATCTCAAAGAAAGATGTTTTTCAGGTAGAAAAACTCTCTCTGCAACACAAAATCAAGCGTGTGTATTTCTGTGTCAGTTCCTGGGAGCTCCAGGGGTGTAATTGCTTTCCCCTTTATGGTGGTTTATAGGAATGCAGACCACCTGGAGCATCAGGTCTGCTCTTCCACTGCTTTGTTCTTAGTTTCCAGCCACCAGATCTTCCTTTAGAGCTGCCCATAAAACTCCAGTAATTCACATTTTCTTTTTTCCCTCTTAGTTTAGTTAGATTATCATTTAGAAGCTCAGATGCAATTTAAGGTAAACAATTATAATTAATGCAGCATTGATTTATTTGTAATCCTTGCACCCAATGTTACACTTCCAATTAAATATGCTGATAAAATACACAAGTGCTAGAAACATTAGTACAGGGCTATGTAAACAAAGCAGCTGGCACAAAGGAAGATTTATCTTGCTACAGTGTGTTATCATAGGGATTTTACTCAATTAAATTGAGCATGCAGTAACAGCTCTGTCCACATCAATGAAGAAAATTCCTCAGCAAAGGGAAAACACCAGGGAACAAATGCAATACTCACCAACCTTTTTACCCCGCATGTATTTCTGAAAGTAGCCACCCGGACTCAAACATCAAATGTAGGAAAAAGCATCCAGTTTTGTTGTTATTGCTACAATAAAATAAACCCTATTTTAGATTAAGCAGGGACTTCAACACAGATGCTAAGTGAGCCATCTATTTAGAGTTACTTTTGGATTAATATACATAATATTTTAAATAATTCCAGCATATGAATGAACTGTAATGGCATTTTGTTCATGAAGAGTAAAATATTCAAGCTTTACTCTTCTAAGCTTGCTTGCCTAATTAGAGTGCTTTAATACATGCTCCATGTTGCATTAATTTTGGCTATGCAAAGCATGGAGGGTGTTGGCTTTTCTTTGACAGAAAGACAAATCCTGTTGTCTAAGCATAGAAAGAAACTGTAATGTTCAAAGCTATTGCTTTGAACTGCATGGCATCTCTTGGTCTCACTCATGTTTAGCACCATTTGCCACCCTACTGGAACTGGGATTGTGTAGGGGATTTTCCTCCCCTAGTGGGTAAAGGGGACATGCTGGGTGAAGGATAGCTGGTTTGCACTGTTAAAACATCCAAAGAAGAATTAAGGCAGAAGGTAGAAATACATACAAGCATAAATTGAGTGGAATTAAGAGTGAGCAGCATTGCAGCCTGTCCCACTGTAGGGGTAAGTGGTGAGATGCAGGGAAGTGCAACAGCCCTGAGCAGGATGCTGCTGTCACTGCAGCTTGAGTGACTGTGCAGGACAGAGACCTGAAAACAATCTGACCTGCTTGCGCTACATGGGTAATGTGTTTTGGATGGGCCACATTGCCTGCAATCTTCCAGAACCTTTCAGTCATCTTCACAATGAATTCTGCTGTTTGTTTCCCCTGACTGCTTTTTCACATTTTCCTACTCTGTTGCTCAATCAGATACTCTGTCAGGGATCTGTGCCACAGGGAAAGGTAGCCTGATTGTATTGTCTCTTAGCTTGTCATATTAAACCTCTTCATACTCTGGGCCTGTCTCCGTCAGGCAGGCTCATGGCACATCTTGCTGAGCAGTGGAGGAGGTGGAGAAACTTTCGCACCTGGATAGGTCCTGGAGACATATATCGGAAACAGGCAGGGCCTTTGCAGTTCTTCTGTCAGGATGGAGGGATATTCAGTTCTCAGCTTTTGTAAATTGGTTTTTATTAAGCCAGAAGTAGGTTTTAGCTTTGTAGATCTTTTTTGCTTTGGCCTGGCTGTTTGTGTATTTACTTGGAAGATTCAACAGATTCCAGTCAACTGTGCTTGTAAGGTTTGAATCACCATGCTCTCCTGCACCTCAACCTTTTTTCTTGAAGCTAATAAAGGAAGACTACAAGTATATTATTTTTAGGCAGCATATTGCTGCTTTTCCTTTCCTTCTTCAGCTGTTTTGTAAAAGACACGATACCTATGCAGCATGCCACAGGGAGGCATATTTTCTTCCTAAATGCTTTTTTAACCTACATAATCCAAGCAACAAATGCCATGTTTTGTATAGTCATGGGGATATGGCTTTAACAAATAATCAATTCCAAGAATCAAACTGTTGCTCCCATTTACAAATTATCAATAAAAGGCCTTGGTTGTAATGATTTGCTACTAAACAATCAGGGAAGAGACTGTAAATTAGTCACAGCAGCTTCACCAAGAAGGTGTGGATGCAGACAGCTGGGATTTTCATGAATAGGATGCAGAGAGTCCAAGAGTTTTCAGGATGATCAGGTGAAGAGCCTTGGCAAGATGCCATTCACATCCACAGTAGGCTCAGTGCCTAGCTGCAGGAGGTAGCCACTGGGGAAATGCCAGAGCCAGGCGAGCTTTAGATCTTGCCTGTGAGGCAGTGTGCAGGGGCAGTGGAGTGGCCTCCCTATGTGTCCAGTGATGGAGAACATGCAAGCACTTCCTGCTGGAGACCAGAATAGAGAATATCATCCCTGCTCTGCTGGTGCTTGCATGGTGACCTAATTACTGTGTTGCCATTGAGCTACTTTTTGCATGTGCCTTCAGACCTAATTACTCTGTATTTTCTTGCTGTGTGGGATTCCATGTGCCTGGTGCATTGGATAACACCTGCCCCAGAACCTTCCCACAGGATCTGCACTCTTCTGATCAGTCTGGCTTTCCCTGGAAAGTTCACAATACAACAGAGTATCTGAATCACACTACTCTGCCTCCTCCTACACTAAATGCAAGCAGCAGTGTGCCACTGTACCATAAGCTCCAAAGTATCCATACCTTTTATGTTTCCTTTAAAAATGCAGATCAATAATTAAAGTGGGGTCTGGAGGGAAGTCATCTTCTGCCTGGGTGTCCACCAGGGTTAGCATCTCTTCAGGCCCATTTAAACCTGATAGATATACCTAGGAACACTGAAAAACTTTATGTACATGACTTTTCATCAGAGTTGTAGCTTAGCTCTTTGAGTCTCGTCCTCACTATACATGATAGTTCTTGGGCTTGGAAGTCCCTGAGAGTTGTATTTTGCTGATTTGAGTCATCCTCTGGGGAATGGGGGCAGCCATGGGCTGACTGCTGGTACTGTGTTGCACAGCCCAGCTGAGTATAGTCACTCAGCTGTGGGGACAGCAAGGGCTGAGTAGCGGAGGTGAGGCTTTCAGTGGAGAAACTTTCCTGATGGATAAGGCTTGTCATTTCTGTTCAAGTTCCCTTTGAGCATCTCTTAAGCATTTCCCTGGGGATTAAAGGTTTTAAGGTTATTCACATGACCAAGATCAAGCTGCTGGTACAATATCTCTGCTGAATATTGCTGTGCACTCCTGCAGATAAATACCTGACTCCTCCAGCCAGGTAGGTTATCCCTTCATGTGTAATCTGTCACAAAAGATTTGTGCTTGAAAGCAAGAGTAAGGGTTTTCTTATTTCATTTTTGAATACCGTAAATATGTCAAAGGGAAGCAGCTGGGGCAGAGCTCTGCATCCTGAGGGAAAAGAATTAAAAACATTGTTTTGGTGGGAAATTCAGCTAAATTGTTAGGAAGAAAGTTAGGAATTACTGACACTGCGGCTGCTGGATATGCAAGTTGAACACCTAACTGCTTGAAACAAGAAACTGGGACAAGTCAGGGAAGTTGTTCAGAAAAGACACTACTGTTTCTCTGCTGCTTGCTAACCTCATAAGATTTTCCTCATCAAAATACCATGTGGTGCTGTGACAAAATGGTTGATTTAGTGTTGAACAGTAGGGCTGGATTCTGAGGAAGAGGTAAATAAAATAGAGAAGGAAGTCAAGACTCAAGTTTCAGATCATGTCATTTGATGCTTCTGTGACCTCCTAACTAGGAAACCTCAACCTCATGTAACAGCAACATCTCTTTCAGCAGCGGGCAAGCACTACCTCATTTACCCAATGACACTGAGAAGAAGGCTTTGGGCAGGAGCATGTCTGTACTGGGGTGCAGAGGTTTCCCAAACCAGACCTGGTGTCTTTCCTGACATCAGCTACCAAGGGGTCTGTTCACCCCCTCTTAACTCACAAGATGAAATCAAATGAGGGTGTGAAATACCAGAGAGATTGATTTAGAAGAGGTGAGCATGAAAGTGAAAGCAGTGAGCATCCCACAGCCACGTTCATGCTGGAAGCTGAACAAAAACCAGGAGTGCCGTATCTTTCCATGCAAGTGAAGGGAAGGGCCAGGCTTTGTGGCTTCTCACTGTCTGGGCATGTGAGGTAACCCAAATGTTGGGGGGTGGAAGTGGCGGGTGTTAGGATGACTGAGCTGCTGAAAAGGGCACACTTATTTCACACCAGGACCATTGCCAGGTGCACACCAGGACCATTGCCAGGTGCAATCAGGTACACAGAGATCTCTAATTTTCCAGATGCTCCACCAGACATCAGGGGAACCCATGCAGTGTCCTTGAGGCTGCTTCCTGCAGTGGCCAAAGCACTTGGGTACCTGCTGTGCCAGGATTTGGTATAGTTTTCTTCTGGGTTATACTGAGCTAGACAAAAGGCAGACAATGATCTGCAGAAACTGCACATGGGAAATGTGAAAGCCCTTGTTGCAACAACAGCAGATGCCTCACAGAAATAGAAGACCTGAGCACAGCTCCCGGCCCTGTATGCTTGGCTAATGCAAAGCATGGAGGGGCTACTTCAATTCCCAAAGAAATATCTTTCTAGTAACAGATGTTACTAGACCTTTACTCATGTTGAGAACTGCTTTACTGCAAAAGGAGGACCCTGGAAGACAACTAAACTCATTCTAAAGAAAGACATGAAAGTCTGGACAAATTGGTGGAGACAATGGTACAAAACAATGTTGCTTTTCGTTACAGAAGGCTATCTTTCACTCCTGAGAAAAGACCAGTGTCCTAAGCTATAAGGAATTCCACTGCAGCACTTTCCATCAAAGTTAAATTCACAGCTTAAAGTGAGACATCACCTTCTCCAAGTAAAGAACTAGAGACATCGGCAAGGGCTTCATCAGACAGAGCATCTTAACTGGAAATACAAAAAAGCTGGATGTAAAATCCTTGTATCTGAATTGGCAATATTGATTGCACAGATTGGATGTGAGGGAGTACACAGGCAGTATGACTGAACAAGTGTATGAATGCACTATTTATGATAATTACATTTGAAGGGCAAAGTGTTTGTTAGATGCAATTTGCTGCATCGATCTCAAAGCTCTTTACATAAAGATAATTTATATGTTGCAGAAATCTGTCCCTCACTTCTGCACATGCAACCCAGATTGATAATGGGAGCTCTGCATGTGTATCCTGAGCGAATGTGACACACTTGTGGACTCACCCCATACATGCCAGCCAGGTTAACCTAGGAAATGTAAGATCATTATGAGCCCCCAAATGAGTTTTCTGCAATTACTCAAAGGCAATAAACATTCTTTGTTTAATGAATGGAACACAGGACAGTAGACGTTTCATTAATGATACCTTCACCTTTCTTTAAAGTTATGAGTAGAGAAACATAATGTAGCTTTTCCTGGCATTATGAAACAGCTTAGATTTCAGCTTCTTCTCCACCAGTTACAAACCCAAATCTAATATTGTTGTGGGTTTTGGTGTTTGTTTGGGGTTTTTTTGCACCCTATCCGGTGCATTACCTCCAAGCCAAAGCACACATTTCATTTTTGTTAGCTGGGCAGTGTGAGTCAAGCTATTAATCGGTATCAGTAGCAACACATCACCAGACTGTCCTTTGCTGCACAGCCTATATTTAGAAAGGGAATGAGACTGCCACTGGGTTATACAATAATGCAGCTATTTATAGATCTCCATCATACCTTGGGAGCACCGTCCTCCCATACAAGGGCTGTGAGCAGCCATACTGACAGAGGTGTGATTTGGCATCCTCCCTACTGTTCCCCAGACACGTTTTTCATTTTGTTTACCTGCCATTATTTCTGTTTATTCCACCTGCAGTAAAAATACATGAGAAATCCTATGTGTTCAGGGAAAAAAACAAACCAAAACAAAACAAAACGTTTTAGAACTTATTATTGCTTGTGGAAAGGTAGCACAGACAGTCATGATGCCAACAAAATAACTATGTTTTCATTTATCTCCTTTTTTGATTGCGCTGACCTAGCCAAATATAGCTGCCTATTTAAGGCATGTATTTCTAGTAGCACTGCCCTAAAATTCTCAGATTCTGAGGTTTTTTCACTTCTTATTTTTTTGTACTGATTCTTGGTGCTACCAGTAGAAAAAACAACACAAGACAGATGACTTATTGTTGTGCCTGAACAAACACAAGATGAGGGAGGCAATCACTTGTGTTGGAGGTAGAAATGTGGTTTCTGCTGTGCGTAGCATGTTTCACAACAAAATACTGCTTAGGTCCTGCACAGCAGTTACTTCAGCTGAAATACCATTTTAGACCAGTAGTTGCAAAGCAGATATTAACAACTTAAGGTGAGCGACGTAAAAGAAGCTCAGGGCATGATCTCTGTGATTACACACCTGAGGCTTTTCAGACTTTGTGTGATCCTTTGCAAATCGTCTAGAATCATAAATTTATTTTTAGAGCAGTAAATTGACTAGATTCCTGTCCTGGCCTCTCAGTGCCCTTACCACCCCAAACAGCATGGTCAGACTTGTCTGGAACTGCTGAAGCAATGCAGCTAGCTCACACTGAAGCACAACATCATCCCGTAGTAGTGTGCTGGCTGTGGGAAAGCATAAAAGTTTGCAGCTGGTATGAAACCAGAGGGGTTGCTGGTGCACCAGTGGGTCATGCTGCCATCCAGCGGGATCTCCACAGTCTGGAGGAGTGGGCTGACAGGAACCTCATGAAGTTCAGCCAGGGGAAGTGCCAAGTCCTGAACCTGGAGAGGAACACTCCCATGTACCAGTACATGCAGGCATCCAACAGGCTTGAAAACAGCTTTGTGGAGAAGGATGGAGGGATCCTGGTGGACACCAGGTTGGACATGAGCCAGCAATGTGCTCTACCCATAGGTGAGGCCAACAGCACCCTGTGCTGCATTAGGCAGTGTCACCAGCGGGACAAGTGAGGTGACTTAGCCCTGGTGAGACATACCTGGAGTGCTGGGGCTAGAACATGACCATCTCCAGAAGCATCTTCCTGCCTGCAGGCCTGGGAACTGCAAGATTGCAAGGATTGCAGGATTGCTGCTTCATGAGCAGAACTCTGTGAGCATGGGGCACTGAGTGCAAGGCACTACTTGGCTGGAGTAACCCATATTATATGAGTGTGGGGCCTGGGTCCTTTGTGCAGTGCACAGGAGGGGTAAGGTATGACAGAAAGGATCCGTGGAACCTAAAGTGCCAAGAGCATAGCTACCAAAGGTACTCTGTACGGAACATGGGTGTTGTGGATATTAAAACTTTCCCCTTCAGTTGCTGTCAAATGCCTGCCTCCAAGATGGATGCAAAACATACTCTAGAGTTCTGAAGTTTTCCTTTCAGGAAAGTGGGCACGTTCTTGTCCTACTGTCTAAAAACTCAGCAGTTAAAGCTCTCCACCAGGCTGTGGGAGATTTGAATCTGTACCTTCCTCTGCTCCAACAGATTTGTAGCTTGGACTGGGAAAGACGGCTGCTCAGAGTCCCATTGGTTGCAGCGCAATTGAATTTGAATACTCAGGAGAAACTGATGTCAAGCTATAGTAGTGGTTAGAAGTAATCAGCTCTTAGATGAGGAACTCTGGTAAATCTTCTTCCAGATCCCTGGTTTGCCATGGATTTGTTTCGCCCCTAGCATATGGAGGTCCACACTCCAGGGTAGGGCACAGGGAATGCTACAGCAGTCAATCCAGGTGTGTTTGTGCTGTTGAGTATAGCAGGGTTTAAAGTCCAGCTGCCACTTTTTAGCTTCCATGTGCAGGCTGTGTTACATGGTGCTGGTGTCAGGGCAAGGCTAGCAGGGAATACACTAAAGTTTGTGTCTGGCAGCAAGTGTGCTGATGCCTAGTAAGACAAGAGCTTTTCTCTTTCTCCTTTTCCTTTTTTCCTTCCCTCCCCCTTCCTTTTTTATCTCCCCCTCTTCCTTTATCAAGGTATTAAATGGGTCTCACCTCTACTCAGACACCCCATTTCACAGAGCAGGCCAGAGCAGGATAGCTTGGAATCTCCGTCAAAGTTGGTTGAAATTGACTACTGACTCAACAGGTTTCAGAAAAATGCAGACACGGGCACACTCAGTGCAATCACACAAACCTCACTCAGGAAATCAGGATTAAAAAACATAGACTCATGTAATGGTTTGGGTTGGAAAGGACCTTAAGATCACCCAGTTCCAACCCCTCTGCAATGGGCAGGAACACGTTCCACTAGACCAGGTTGCACAAGGCTCTGTCCTTCCTGTGAGGGATGGGGCATTTACCACTGCTTTGGGCAACCTGTGCCAGTGCCTCACCATGCTCACAGTGCCTCAAAAAAATGTTTCCTTGTAGTACTGAAATAATTTAACTTATAGTACCTATGCCTGTTTGATTGATTTTTTTTTTTTCTTTCCAATTTGACAGCACCTCATGTCATCACATTGCGTCAGGCCACTGTCCAGAGAAAGTACNGTACTGGAACTAATTCAACTTATAGTACCTATGCCTGTTTGATTGATTTTTTTTTTTCTTTCCAATTTGACAGCACCTCATGTCATCACATTGCGTCAGGCCACTGTCCAGAGAAAGTACAATAGATTCAGCTTATAACAACAAGTACTATTTAAAGTGCTTAAAATATTAACTACCATACATCAGTCTGTTCATTATAATTATAAGCAACTTGTTTCTGCAAGCTGAGATAGGTAATGATACAAAAATTAATGAAATGGTGCACATTTCATTCCTGGCGAAGGTTTTATTTCTCTCAGGCCCCAGGATTTATTAAATTCCCTCCTCCCTTTTTGCTTGTACGTGCAATGCATACATAAGTATTACAGAGAATTACAATATAAAGACAGACACCATCAATCTGATGGCCATTAAAATATGGTCACTGACCAAATCCCTTAATACACTGAGTTACTGCAGTTGGCTTTAAAATACACTTTGGAGAGGATTAACTGCAAAGCATGTTAAATGAAGGACATATCTCTCTTTCTCAGCTGCCACAAATGGGATGTAAGTTTTGCATATGGAAGGAAGGAGGTTTTTGACAGCTGGAGATGCTTATCTTTCCTTACCACAGAGAAGGCTGGACAAGATGCTGTCCGCCACCTTTCTAGGCTGACATTATCTACACATCAGTGAAGCTGCTGAATGTCAGTCTGTGATAACCAGGGAACACTTGCTTCCATATGCAGAGGAGCTCGCCACCACACAAGAGCTGTAGCTAATGCTTATTGAAGAGGGATAGGGGAAGGAAGGCAGAAAGCATGCATTCAGAATGCACACTGTTCTCAAAAATTAATTTGAGGACTGTTCCTTAAAACATGCAATAAATTTACAAATGCCTGTGTTAGCTAGAAATTATTATCCATCATATTTTATTAATCCATTGATATTTAACTTACTCTGAGCCTCTTGTTAATACATGGAGTTCGATTTATTGTGGCAGATATTGAATAGTAATAAAAATTATTTTCTCCCATAGTAAGGACAGGCCAAAATGTGGTGGAAGACAAGAGCTGTTTTTGAAATTTAACTGGTTTTTAATTAAATTTAACCATTTTTAATGCCCTGGAAACAATTCAGGCATGCCTGTCCTGGCTAGAGATGGCACAAGCCCTAGCTGTGGAGCCACTGCAGAAGGGGTGGGTGCCATTTTGTCAGCACTGGTCACAGTTATAAAAGCTGTTTCTGCACTGTTTGGATAAGAAGCTTTTCCAGATCTTATAGAGAAATTCTCAGAATATAATTTAACATTCAAATATCCTCACAGGGTATTATTTTGTTTACATGTTGTGCTGTGTTTGTAACTGGGTATTGTGTTGTCCTATGGACTAAGACACTGTTCATGTTTCTTGTTTGGGAAATACCCTCACTAGCAAATTTATGCCTTCTCTATCCTGGTATTCTCTTCAAATAGAGATGTTTATGCAGCAAAGAGTTCTCTCAGTTTTTAATCCTCATTGTGTAATTGAATGTGAGACTCCTGAGGTCCCTAAAACTTCTTTTTCCACTACAGCATGGTGAAGCTAGGGATATTAATGACACAGGGCAACAGCAGGCAGGTGGGAATTGAGCTCCCTAGCTTACTCAGTCAGTCACTTGGGAAGAAAAAGAATCAGACATTGCTTCCAGGTACAGGGACTAGTGAAGCTTTTTTGCAACCCATAACTAGCTGCTCTCCTCTGCTGCAAAATCAACAAACAACAAACTAACTCAAAAAAAGCCCAGGAGCCTCACAATCCAAGATCTCAACTGCATCCTTTTTCCCATGGGAATGTTCACCACATCCATCTGCCATAAGGACCTTTCTGTCCCATGACCTTTCAATGCTTGGCTGTGCATGGCAACTGCTTTGGAAAAGTAGAGCACTTTTACACCAGCTATTTAAGGAGACCTGACCTCATTCAGCTGTATACTTACTTTCTGTGGAGAATATCTGCTCTGTTCCCATGAGGATGGAAGCATGTACACTCCAGAGGTAAGTAGGAATTTAGGTGCATTACTACGTTTAGAGTGAGATTGAGCTCCAGTTTAACACAGCAAAATGTACCTGTATACATAAGAACCTGGTGGCCATGCTCCCAGTATAGTCAGTGGACCATTGAGCCAGAGAACTAGTGACTGGGCCAAATGCTGGCATCTGTTGTAGTTAAACTTCCTTGCCCCTGCTGACTGGACTCAGCAGGAGTAAGGTTCAGTTGCTTAAATGCAATACTATTCCTTCCTCCAGGAGGTTGAGGTCTTCCCTAAGCTCCACATCACATTACCCAGCCCTGTGTGGATATCTCAGCTGCCCTTTGCCGTCTCAAATGGCACCAGTAACTGGAACCTGACTCCCCACTGACTACAATCAGGGTCTTGACATGTTGTTGACATCTTGACACTTAACATATAGCACTCTTGGCTTTAAGTGTCACACCCTGCCAGCAAGATTACACTGCTAATGTGTCCAGCTGGCAACGTCTTGGCAACTTTTCTCTCAGACTGTAGGGTTTCGGATCCTGGTGTCCTCAGCTGGCTGGACATGGCGTCTAGACCCCAGATGTCTCTGAACTCCAGGTTGTGGCCTTAGCTCCCAGAGTTACAGCCCCAAGAGAAAAAAAGCCAAGCTTCAGCTCTTCATGACAGCAGAGCTTGAAGTGTACGATAGGCAGGGTTGAATTGGGCAGTACACAAGGTGTTGCAGAAGAGATCTCATTGACTGGCAGACCTGCTTTCACTGTCAACCATGTTCACAGTGAATCCTTCAAATGTATAAACAATTTCTTTAGTTTAATAGACACAGATAGTAAAACAATGATTGCTCATTTTTGCTTAAGTGCTGGCAAGAGCTTGAATAGTTGGGAATAGCTGCTATAAAAGGTTTGAGGTCAGGATCCTTTGAGATTTTAAAATATGTCACTGAGTTTTTAACTAGTTTTAGTAGGCTGTTTCTTCCTGCCCCCAATTAGACAGCTTTGTATTTCAGGATCCTGCTGTTCATAAAAGATGTGCGTTACCTAAAGGAAAATAAAACTGCCCTTTAGCAGATATATTGCTTTGCAAAGCAAATTGGTTTCACTATATTTGGAAGCCCATATGTGCTGAAAAAAATCCTTTGACTGAGAAGAGTTACCCAGAGCCCATAAAATATACACACAGCAAATGTTCATGAGCACAAAACAGGGAGTTGTTTGGTTGAACTGCAGGAGACATAACACAACTTAGAACATTATTATCTTCTTTCCTTCACTTTTTGCTCATTACTATGCAAAGCCAATGCTATCTACTGGTAGAAATGTTTCTGGCTATATCCCTTCTAAGGTATTTGCAAAACTGATACAATACAAATGAAGTAAATTTTGAGGCTTCCCTCATCTTCTCAGTTGACTGGTTTTAAAGGCTCCCGTTATACTGCAAAGCTGACTCAGAAGTAGCATGTCCTCATCAGACACTCTGTTTGAGGCACTCTTTAGGTACATACCTGTGCCTTACATTTTGCCTGAGCTTTAGGTGATGAAGGAGAGTACCAGGGACAGCCCTGTGCTACTGAGCTTCAGACAGCCACCAGAGAGCTGGACCCTGGTACCACTGATAAACTCTTGCATCCCCCATGGAGAAAGCATTGCCAAGAGCTGTATCTATGTGGGTGTCTGTGCTGTTACTACACAGGAATTAGGAGACAGGCAAGGGCTGAGTTACACTGGGAGTAGGAGAGCTGCCCAAGAGCCCTCCCCAAAGTGTCATGCATTGTGCATCACGGCATGGGGAAAAGCTGCCCTCCTTCCCTCAGATACAGAGGGAGACTGAGAGCCTTGATCTTGGGAGATAGAAATGAGGGAGTGTGACTTCTCAAGGGAGATTTATTAAAGATAAAATCTTTACAAGGCAGATCAGGACTGCTCCCCTTTGCAGAAGTAAGGAGCTAGCTTGTGAGCCACACTATCGTAACGAGGCAACATCCCATCTTTGGCCCACACTTTCCCCTGCCTCCAGAAGCATTCTAGTTCTTCTGTACACTGCTCCCTGACTAAGAATGTAAGATACAACACCTTCCTCTCCAGCTTCTGGGATAATCACTTTGATTATACCACTGATACCACTGATGCTGATACCACTCTTGCCAGGTTGCCCAGGGAAAACTCAACTGCTCATGCCCTGCCCTTGCTTTTCTCTGTCCCTCTGAATTACTGCTTGAGATTCTGAGACAAGTTATCTCCCTTGCAGTCCAAACAGGGCTTTCTTACCAACAAGCTGCATCTGAAACTGTTTGGCTTTATTTTCTCATTTCATCTGGAGCTGGTTAGGGACAAATATGGGTGAGCTGACAGCTCTGACTAGCTCCTGGGAGGAGGAAAGCTGAACAAGCTGCAGGGAAGTGGTAATATTTTGTCTTTGCAGGACTGCAGTAGTCAGAGTGAATAAGAATACTGCCCTAGAGGGGTAAGTGAAACCTGGGATAGCTGGGGAGGCTTAGCTGTCACAACTGTTGCCTTGCCTCTCTCCTGGAAGCTGCCTCCCCAGCTGAATGATTCATGAACAGCCTCAATTTAGAGCTTGGCATAGTCACAGGAATTAAAATTAATGTGTTCAGGCTTTGATACATTAAGCTGTAAGAACAGGATTACAGGGACAGATACACATCCCAGTCAGGGTGTTCCTGATATAAGCAGGGATACCAGTCTCTGACAGAGTGTGACATGGGTCCTAAGAAAACACCTGTCAGCCTTCCTAGTGCTGCCCATGGCAAATACATGCCAATAACTTTAACATCCCCAAGCTATTTTTCCTGTGCAAAGTGTAAGAGAAATAACTCTTTGAACCAGTTCTCCAAACAGTGACCATCACCTGTTTAAAAAGCTGCATTCAGGGGCCCTTTCTCTGAGACTGAGTACACTCATACTAAACACTGTATGTAAGCCCAAAGCAGAAAAAGAGTAAAACTATAACTCTGCACCCATTTGCTGCCTTTCAAGAATACTCGTCCATCTCTGTAAATACATTTTTTTTCTCAAAATATGTGATTGTGGGAAATGTTTTTAGATTATTTGATTCAAAACTTGTTCCCTCAGCAAAATTTAAACATTTTTTCTTCTTCTTTCTGGAAAGTTTTTATAACCAGAGCTACAAATATCTAAATATAATAGCTCTGACAGGCAGTTTTCACTCAGGCTGCTCTCTGGTTTCATGCAAGTGTCATGGCTTGTAATCATGCATACTGAGGGGTGTGAACAATTATCCTCATGACTTGCTACTATATGAGTTGATCTGGGATATATTTTAGGCTTTTCCTGACCTAAAGATCTGTAAAGCAGAATCAGGGACAACATGTGTGAGCTGAAATAGGTGTATCTCTTAAAAAGCTACACTGGATTTGACCTGCCATGTGTGTGTTGGGTAGCAATTGCTGAATTTAGTTTGTTCCTTCCCAGTGTATCTAATGAATAACCTCAAAACTTTAAAAGGCATTGGGAGTGAAGCTTGTAGGATCTCATAAGACTGGGAAATAAACTAGACAGTCTCAAACTACACTGAGCCAAAGAAACAGGGCAAAAGAAAATGTAAGAACTCCAAAAACCCCACAAAGTTAATAAAAGCTCCAGTCTCTCCTGGGCAAGTTACTAAGATAAAAGCAAACAAACTCCCCAGACAATGCCTTTTCAGTGAATTGCATTTATATCCAGTCAGTGTCATATATGATTCAGGAGCAGATTCAAAACCCACTGCACTGTTTTAATTCCTCCTCCTCCTTCCCCATTCCCTCCTGTCCTCGCTTCCCAGACGTGCACACTATACCATTTGGAAGCCAAGTGTGAAATAGCTGCCTTCATCCATGTGTGACCTGCATCAGCCCTCTAGAGTGCGGACATGAGGGAGTTTTTCCGCCTGATTGTTGAATGCATAGGGTCAGAGGCAAGACCTATAAAGACAACTACATCGTCTCATATTCTTTATGTGAGGCCAACTAGTTCCCTTATGCAAGGACTCAGAATTGCACTGTCAGTGCCTCTGGGTTGCATGGATCTACTCTGTTCTAGACCTAGTTGCATAATTTTACAGTGATGGTAAATGCTGCTAGGCTGAGGGAGCTGGACTAGAAAATTCCCTGGGGATCACTGATGTCCAGCACCTTGGCCTTGCAGCTCGTATTCTCCCATGTCTTGTTCAGGTTGAAGAAGAGAAAAATGAATCCCCACCTCCTGAGTATAAAATCTCAGTTTAGTGTCACGTTCATGTCTGAACCACCTAAAACACACCACCTATTTTATACTTTTGTATTCTTCTGTTGCTGTGATTGCAAGGAGAGGGTTATTTCTTGCTTGGGAGTAATTTTTCTAAACAGAAAGTGAGGTAGCTCTTCTGTTACCTACTGCTGCTCCTCCCCAACGTGAGCTTTACTAATATAAGCCAAATCTTGCAGTGACAGGAAGGTGATGCAGCCCAACACCATATATATGAAAGTGAAAAATAAATGGAAATTGCAGGTTTGCTTTATCAGCCTGCAGGCAGCTGGATCTTTTTTGTCTCGGCTAGCAGAAGAACCCCACCTCTCTTCTTCAATAGGTCTGGAGGCTAAGAATAGACACAGCAAGTTCCTTTGACAGGCTTTAGTGCTGTCTCCTGAAAAAAAAATGGACAATCAACAGTCCGTCAAGTTAAGAATCTGAGGAGAGAAAGACAGCCCAGGAAGCACAGGACCAGCATATCAACAAACTGCCTTGTTCACCATTTGTTTAGGTGCTACCTGTTGCTGGAAGGATTTTAGTTTTCTCTCCTGTGCTTGATTATGCCAGTGTGTGATTCTTCCTTTGTTACTTCTTTCCTTCCTCATCCTTAGAAAAGAAAAAAAAATTGAGTTTATAGGCATGCTTATCAGAGAGATAGCGTTGAATTAGCTTACAGAAATACAGATTTCATGGTGCCCTAGAGACAGATCTGGTGAGAAGAGAAGCACTTCAATAACAGTGCCTAGCATTTGTGCAGTGTTATGTGTGTTTGAAGTGTGTGACTTTGACCTCAGCAACCAGCACAAGCTTCCTGCAATAGAGCTTGGAGACTTATTGTCACCTCCATCTAGGGCTGCTGACATGGATTTTATGGCTAGTTTAAATAAGACTAGTTATGGTTTATTCAATTGTAGAACACCTAGGTCTAATAGGTGATGCTAATTTTCACAGGTATGATTATGATCCTGTGTAGCACTTTGTCAGGTATGCTGTTTGAAGACCAGTGTGTAAAGACTGATCTGTGGCTCTTCTTAAATACCAGGGCTACTTTGTCTTCTTTTTCACCTGCAAAGTGTCCACCATGTTTTTGAACAATAATAAATGAAATTACTTCTTGACTTAACAAGAGCAATGTGAGAATGGTCAGTAGGCTGCTTTTCCATAGGAACGTTGCCTAGGAAACATCATCCTGTGGTAGCTATATGTTTAGTAAGGGCATATTAACTTTGTCTCTCAGGAAGCACAGCAAGAAAATGCTTTTAAAAGGAAGCGCATCAGGAGAGACAAAGCTCTCACCCTCCAGGCTGTCCTTGCTATCCTGGCAGTTAAACAGCTAGAGCTGTTAAAGAACCTCAGGATGTTCCTTGCCCTCACTACTACACTAATTGCTAAATGAAGGTTATCCAAACTTCTCTTTGCCTTTGGTATAGCTCCATAGGCACCTGACACATGTGGAGTAAAGCTATGATGGACCTACTTGTGCCATAGTGGGGGCACAGTGACTGGGGATCTGAGGGTGGTGCTGACTTTGCTCTAAAATGCCTGCAGAGGCATAACCTTAGTTCTCAAAACACTTGTCTGAGACAGAGCTAACATTATTAATGTATAAAAGTGACAAAATCAGATACTAATGAAGATCCTGTCAATGGGGAGGAGAGAGAGGAGAGGAGAGGAGAGGAGTATGCTT
>NDXB01021979.1:43038-62201 GCA_002631895.1 Agapornis roseicollis | reverse complement strand
GAGGAGAGGAGAGGAGAGGAGAGGAGAGGAGAGGAGAGGAGAGGAGAGGAGAGGAGAGGAGCTTTAGGGGAAACAGGACAGCACCTGGGAGAGAGGAAAGCAAACCCTGCTCTTTGAAAGGAAAAAGAGCAGTAATTAAAGGCATACAGCAAACAAAGCACAGCAGTTTGAAAGCATGTTGAATTTGAAGTGATTTGAGGTGTTGTCAATAGAGATGAAATAAGTCATCTTTTACTCTATCACACTAGCTGTCAGAAAGCAATATTCAGTATGAGAAAACCTGCAAAATAAAAGGCTTGTCCACACAAAAAAAAAAACAGTGAAAACTGGAACTAGTGAATGAAGGACTTCAATACTCACTGAAACTAAATAGATATCAAAGCTAGCTAAAATCTAGTGATATGCATAGTGACAGGTATGATACTGATTACCTGGAAAGAGGGTCAAGGACAGGTGAATCCCATAATTTCAGAATAAATGAGCATTTCCATACACTGCAATCACTGTAATATTTCTGCATTTCCAATGAGTGCAAACACAATAATGTCTTGCATTTAACGATGCTTTTTGTCAAACTGGCACACCCAGTTTAATCCATCATTACTGCCAAAGTGCCATCTTCATAGCTACTCCATTTGTTCAAAATATCATTCATAGATTCATTTTTCAAACACATGAAGGATGTATAGATTGGCTGCTAAAGGCTCTTCTTCAAGACACCAACTTTGCCAAAGAAAAGTTACATATTGTATGACACACGGACTAGTAACAGCTCTAGAGCAGGGTATGAGGAACTCTTCCCCTGTTACAGAGCAGAAAGACCTTTACAGACTAACACATATTTTAGTGATGTGAGAACGGATGCGCTGGGTAAGACCAAAAGACCATTCAGCTTTTTCTGAATATGCCTTAGAAAAGATTGTAAGAAACAAGAAATAAACTGTGAGGATCCTATGCAATGTATTCACTCAGCTTCCAGCAACTTCTAGCTTACAGACAATGGTAATAAATAGCAAATGTTCAGAAGACAGTAATAAGAGGTAGACTGGGCAGGGGGACACACACAAAAGTAACATAGCCCAGGCCATTTGTCATGAAGATACAGGCTGCATCCAGCCTTCCACACTTGTCATAGACAGTAAAATTGTATTTGAATAAAACAGCTAAGGAAATGTTAGCACCTGAAGGGCAAATCCCTTTATTAGTGTCTCCTCTGGCTGGCTACTATGGACCTAACAGAAGGACAGGAGCTGTGGATTACCAGTAGCAAAGTCTCCTGAGGAGAGGTTGAGCTTTGTTTAATTTAGTGAGTAAGAACATATGTAATGAGCAATGAATTTCTGTCATCCCATGGATGCACATATGAAGGAAAGTGGGATAAAGAGAAAGTGAGAAGAATGAAGTTAGCAGTTGGCATGAATCAGCATGACTGTACTGGCTTTGACAGCACTCTGGTGGAGCTCTCCTGAGCTATCCTGTGTTATCCATGTAAGTAAGAAATGAGGCTAGTGACTAAAGTTGTATAAAGACCTTGTATAAAATAAGCTTATATGGAAAATGGGGCAGGCTGATAGTTTTAGTTAATGGTGCAGGCTGCTATTTTCTGGCAAAGAAGGAGACCCATGCATCTGTCAATTGGTTCAGGGGGTTGACATCAATTATATATGAGGTCTGACCTTAGGATGTGGTAGAATGCTGGCTTCCGTGGAACTCTGTCAAGACTAGTAAATGGCAAACAAACTGAAGGGGTCATAAATTGATGCTGGAGATTTTGTTCAGATTAGAGTGAATGATCCAAGCTGTTTTTCTGTAGTAAAAATCCTGACTGGCTTGTTTCTAAAATTCCCAATACTTTGTGACCTGAGGGCGTTGAGACATACCAACTAAAAATCATGGGGCAGTCATCTGAATTTATCTAAACATGAGAAAAAGCTTCAATCCATGGTGAAAATCATTATTCACAGGAATGTGTATTGAATTCAATTGTTTTATTCCACATTTAATATACAAAACTGTAATTTATTGATCAGAAAGGAGCATCACACTGTTACTTCTTGGCATCCCATAACTCCAGGATACTCAACCATTTCTGAATTAACAAGAACTCGATGAAGTAATGTTCCAAAACAAGACTTTTTGGATGATTTCCCTAAAGCTCCAAATACAAACATAGTGTTATTCACGTTATCTTAAGCATTGATGTCACCTTAACTTTAAATGGGCACATTAATATAGCAAAACATTTTGACTTTACTTGTTCAATAGCCATGTTTTTATAAAAAGCTATCTAATTAGCTTCTGTGTTTTTCATTTTCTGCCTTAATAGTGATAAATGACATTTCATTCAGGCCAAAATTAACATCATCACAGAATTATGCTGAAGAAACAACTGTTTTTTGACTTTGAACTTAACTAATTTCTTCCCAATGAAGATGAAATATATTTCTGTCTGAGATACCGGGTCATATTCTCAAGTCAAGCCACAAGCATGAAGTTTAAAGGAGGGAAATGCTATCAGCTTTAATGTTCCCATACTCAAGTTGACAGGGGCAAATGACTAATATTTTACAGAAAAAGGTTGGGTTTGGAGTAAATCTTTCTTCCTGAGTGATGATAAATGAAAGGTTGATATGATGATCATACTTGATAGTGTTTGGGGAAATGATGATGCATTTGTCTGTTTGATGGATTCCAATTTTAGCCAAAGCTGGCAATACAGAATCCTGGGAATACTACTGCATTTTTTTTTTTCCAAAAACCTTTCCCAGTGAACTATTCTTCATTGTGAGAATGATATATCAAAATTAATCATGCAAGTGTGCAAGTGCATGTGTGTTTATATGTGTGTTCCAACAAGAAATCTTGGATTAAAAAAGGCAGATTTCGAACAGACCATACATTCTGTACTGGTTAAGTTTAATTCTAGACCCCTTCATCTGCAAGATGGCAAAAAAGTATAAGTATTCAACAGCCTGCCTTGAGAATCACCTTGAAGCCAGAGTTTTCTGTGTCCCAGGGTGGAGACCACATTCTGCTGTGTTTTGTGTCAGACCAAAAAGACAATGAATGCAGAAGACTTCAGAGTTGCCGTAGGCTATTCATATTGATGTAAAATTTTAAATATTTTAATGTGTTCCTTTGGGTGTGGGTTATGGAAGATGGGAGAACTGGTTATTTTTGTAAGTTAAAGTGGTTTTGGCAAAAGTAAGATTTGCAGAAGGATAAAGCCATTGAAGATTTTCTGACAATCAATTCACTTTATGTTTTGATGAAAACTGCAGTGAAATCATTAGTGTTGGTAATTAAATTGTCACTTTTAGATTTCAAGATTAATAGTTGATTGAGATGAATGGGGAAAGTCACACCTCTTGGGTCTTTTTGCTCCAGGCTTTTCAAGATTCTTTCAAAACCACAAAATTGAGTGCCTACTTCAATAAGCAGCAGCAGTAATACGGGTTCCTTAGCTTTGCATCTGTAGTCAAATGCTCTAATGTTTAAAAGGGTCTGAGATCAGAATGAGGTTTTGCAAGTTTGGCAGCAATTGCAGCACTCTAAGCATGCTTCTCTAGTTTGGCTCCTCTGTTACCTCCTCAGCAGGTGGTGTATTACTCCACTGTTTTTATTCATGGACTCCCTCTAAGTTAACAACTTATTTTCAGGAAATTAGTATAAACATATAATTTTTTTATATGGTTGTCCTTGTGTTAAATGTGGATATTGTCCCAAGTCTAAAACTTGCTCAAGTATCAAGTAAATAGATATTTAATTTACTCAAATGCAAACAAGAATCTTTATTTTCTCAGAAAGCTGGGTAAATTACTGACCAGCTCTTCAGGAAGCATCAGTACATGCATGTACTGTTTTGTTCCAGCTGTGGGTTAAGGCCATATCTGTTCCCTGCTGAAGCCTTTAACACTAGATGATAAACTCATCACTGCCAGACAGGGATAGACCTTTCTTGAAGATGTTGCAGTGCATTCCAGCTTTGCAACCTTTGATAACACCTTTCTGAGCCTGGGGTAGTTTTTGGAGTTCTGTTTGGGATTCTCCCTTGGTGTACCTGCTGCTTAGTGCTGTGTCTTGTTATTTGAGTTTACAACTAACATTTTGCATCTCTCCTCTCCCTTTTTCTAGAAAACTTGCAGAGCAAATCAGCTACTTGGGAAAAAAACTCACCCCTGTTCTGACTCATACCCATCAACAAACTTAAAAATGGGGAACCAGTGTATTTGGTGGGACCAAGTGCATCCTCAGCAAGTTTGATGACCACACCAAGCTGTGTGGTGCAGTCAAGATGCTGGAGGGAAGCGATGGCATCCAGAGGGACCTTGACATGCTTGAAAGGTGAGACAATGACCACCTTATGAAGTTCAACAATGCCAAGTGCAAGGTCCTTTGCCTGGGTAGGCGCAATCCCAAGCAAAACTACAGGTTGGGCAAAGACTGCATTGAGATCAGCTCTAAGGAGAAGGAGTTGGGGATGCTGGTTGATGGGAAGCTCAATATGACTCATCAATGTGTGCTTGCAGCCCAGAAAGGCAACAGTGGAAGTGAAGACAAAAAAAGATATTTCCATTTGCAAATTGACTCAACTGATGCAGAGTACTTCTAAATAAAAATGCCATTTTAAAGTTATTTCTTAGGCACTAGCAGAATTAAAGCAAAAAATGTTTGTCCAGCTCCCTGCAAAATCCTTTTGCAAGCTAAGAGAGCATCACTGAGGCAGTGTAAAGATCCATTACTTGATCTTTTTTCACCTATCCAGTCACTGTGAATAGGAGATGAAAATATCTTGTGTCTTGCCTTCTAGACTACAGAAATGAAATTTCATCACTTTCAGATACGTATTCCCAAAGGAGGAGTGAAGTAATGTGATATTCAGAGCAGCAACACTTAACATTTAAGCCTCATTGAATTCACAGCTGCTGCACTACATATCTGGTCTTACACCAAGCAAGAAGGCTAGGTACCACAGAGCACATTCCACAGCAGATGGCATGCTGTGGGGAAAACTGCCTTTCCTGGTTAGCAGAAAATACTAAGGAACAGAGTTTTCTGTGTATTGTCCCTCAGAGCTAGGTTTAGAGTCACCTAAGATCAACCAGAATGTGTTTGTTATGAACTGAGAGGGTGAATATTTGTATCCTCTTGCTTATAGTTTTATAGTTTTCTTTTTAAAGACTGAGGTTGTGGCAATGGATGGAGACCATCTTGAGCATTTAAATATAGAATCAACTAGGTTGGAAAAGACCTTTGAGATCATCAAGTCCAACCAATTGCCCCAGGACTGCCAAGGCCACCACTAAATCATGTCACACTTCAGGGGATGGTGATTCCACCACTATCCTGCACAGCCTGTTCCAATACCTGACAACCTTCTCTGTGAAGAAATTTTTCCTAATATCCAATCTAAACCTCCCCTGGTGCAGCTTGAAGGCATTTCTCTTGTCCTATTGTTTGTTACTGGGGAGAAGACACTGACCCCCACTTCACTACAACCTCCTTTCAGGTAGTTGTAAAGAGTAATAAGGTCCTGCCTGAGTCTTCTCTAGACTAAACAACCCCATTTCCCTCAGCCACTCCTCATTAAGACTTGTGCTTGAGACCCTTCACCAGCTTTGTTGACCTTTCCTGCACCCACTCCAGCACCTAAATATCTCTCTTGTGAGGGGCCAAGGACTAAACGCAGGATTTGAAGTGTGGCCTCGAATGCACATAGTACAGCATGAAGCTGTTCAGTGTTCCACCATACTGCTGGTTAAATGTCTCTCCTGGTAGGAGAAAGGGAGGTAGGAAAGTGAGAGAAAAGGACTCTGTTGCTAATTTAACACCTACTTGCCATTAATGTCTACTCAGAGCAGTGAGGGGTTTTACTTTGACAGGGAGATTTTGGCAGTCATGTCCTTTTTGTATCTATGGATGGATGTCAGGTTAGCTTGGGGACTATCCCAGTGTTTTTAGGACTTTAACTAGATGTACGTTTGCATTCACGCAATTAAGGATTAGTTTGGAATTCCTGGAGTGCCAAATTGTTAAATATAGGAACTTAAAAGTTTCTAAAATGCTATTTCAGTAGTCTGGTGCTCTCTGTTCTTTCTAAATACATTGGCTATGGTCTGTCTTTTATTATCTACTAACTGTTGCTCCAGGTGAATTAGAATAACAAGAGAGTCACATATTAATTTGTTTCAAGATAGGTTTAGATGTCATATGAATGGTTACGTTATTCCTATTAACTGGAAAGAAATATAGAAATGAGAAACCTTTATCCTCACACATGAAATGTTTTTAATTAGGTCAGATATAATCGACTGCCTAATGAGATCCTTTGGAGTTTGGAAATAGCTTCTATTTTATTCAGAGCTTTAGTAACTTACTTCAGTGTATTAAATACAGGAGATTACTGTGATGATATAGGCCTAGGGGTGTACCTGTAACCCAATCAATTCCATCAGAAAGTCTAGAGTGCACCCATGGCACCATTATGACTGCCCCATAAAAACAGAACGCAAGTGTTGCAAAGCGTCATAAAAAGACCTAGTTTTAAGAATGAGAGGTTTAATGAGAGGCTGTGATAGGTTACAATCTGAATCAATGCTATTTATTTAATTGGGAATTTTGTAATGGAAAATTAAATGTCAGAAGTTTGCAATATAACACCTTTCTTCCTTGGGTTTTTACCTAACATTTTCAATATGCTTGTGGTATATATTAAGAAATGATTCATTATGGACCTGATCCAAATACCATTTAAGTCAATGGAAGCAATCCCATGTAATTCAGAGGCTATCGTTCACTGCAAAGCGCTTTGGATCAGCCTCAGCAGCTATAGTCAGTGCTGGAAAAGCTCATCCCCAGACTGTGCAGCAGTTCTGTATCAGTGTGACCAGCAAATGAATACTAGAAATTTAAGTTTCTTTTCTCTGCTTTGATTAAGACTATCATGTAAATTTTGCCATCTGCACTTCATTAGGTGTGTTAAGATGAGCAGCTGTGACCCCCAGTGTTGACTCTGGGGTATCATAATAACCACATTCAACGATTTGCTAAGTGGCAAAAGGAGTCAATCCTCCTTTACTCCTTTCAGCCTGCACCTGGAAGGCTGGCACAGCTATAGAAATTATTATTTTTTTCCCATTAAATAAGCCACATACATTCACAGAAACCATTATAATGGTACTACTGCAGATGTTAACAGGATGCAAAGATGATCTAGAGCTCCTTAAGGCCCTACACAGGAATTTAAGGCAAACAACCAAAAAAGAAATGTGAATGCTATCAATGTCTCACTTAAGTGTACATTCAGATTCTTCACAATAAGAACTAAATGTACAGAGAGGCTTCCCTATGATTTCTACTTCAGCATGCAGAGCTTTTTCACTCTGAGTTGTATAGGGAGGATGGATTATAAATGCACAAATCCAGCTGTGCTCTATTTTTATAAGGCATGTAAGAGTTTGTGTCTACATAAATTATTAACAGAAACGCGTGAAAAACCCACACTGCCTGTCCTGGGTTCAGTAATTGCAGTCAGTTTTTCTTCTCTTTAGTAGCTGGTGTTTTGACTTAGCCTGGGAACAAGGCTGATATAGCTGATGTTTTTGGTTGTTGCTGAGCAATGTTTGCCCTGACCAAGGACTTTGAGAGCCTCATGCTCTGCCAGGGAGGAGGGGGGGCCAGGAGGAAGGAGGGACAGAACTGACCAAAGAGGTATTCCATACCATAGCACGTCATGACCGGGGGGTAACTGGGAGTTACCTGGAAGGAGAGGGAACTTCCCGGTCAGGCTCGTTTTCGGCGGGTGGTATCATACCCTCTTCCCTTGTCTCCCTTGTCATCATTATTATTGGTGATAGCAATAGTGATTTGTGTTATACCTTAGTGACTGGATTGTTGTTATCTGAACCCGTGGGAGTCGCATTCCTTTGGCTCTCCTTCCCCCCACTCCCCCAGGAGCGGGGAGGAAAGAGGGAAGGGCAAGAAAGGGGGGGGGTTGAGTGAGTGAACGTGCTGCCTAGCTGGGTTTAAACTACGACACTGCCAAATCAGCTTCACGTACAAATGGAAATCATGTCTTGAATCCATGTGTCCTTTAAAAAGCCACCATTTTAAAATGGATTCTTTTCAACTTGCATTAATTTGAAGAGGATCTACGTAGCAGCTATAATCTGTAGAGTTTAATGACAAAACACCTTGCATTCTGCCTTTTTTATCCCCAGCTTTCTAGCAGTTAATGAGTATGTTTTTTCTTGAGAACATCCTTTTCAGGGCCAGATCAGCCTGTCATTTCCACACAGCAATCTCCAGTGAGATTGGCGAGGGTGTGATGGGCAGCAGGGATTGGAGCAGGGAAACCCTACAAGTCCAGAAGAGCACACATATTTCCATTTCAGTGACATAGAATTATTCTTGGAAGCAACAAAACTGTGTTTGGAAAAAATGGAAAATCTTCCAATCACCATCTTGTATAGCATGGTTTAGCAGCAAACCATTTCTCTTTACCCTCCTGAAAAAAACATTCTATTTCATTTATTCTGTTCTGTTTTATTATAGGAAATCAGCAGTTAACTACTGCAGTGAAAATTCTTTTGTATATCCTATTCATCAACCAAATAGTGGAAATCAACTTGATTTATTTTTCAGGCTGTTTGTTGAGAAGAAAGCCTCAACAAATCCTGTAACCATTATCATTATTGATCTATATTCTGCTTTTTATAACCTCTTTAAAAATAAGCTAATTGAAGAAACCATTCTTATTTTAAAAAAATCATTAATACTGAAATATGTTAAATCATAAAAAAAATGTAGCTTACTTTCATTTGTCTTTTTATGTTTACATTTTTTCCAGGCACTATGGCTATGCCAGAAATTTAATAGCAAAAAAAGGAAAAATGTTATTGCAAAAGATGTGATCTGGAACACTACTAACTCACTTACCATGGCCCAAGCCATAGTAATATAGACGTAAAATAATGGAGCAAAGTAGGAATGTTATAGGATAGCTCGATAGTTTTCTCACAGCCTTATTTTTTATTGCCTTGACAATTACTTTGTAAGCAAAAAGTTTAAATAACCATGTTAATTGCATTGATTAGTGCTTGCTGCAGCATTTCTCACTAATGATCCAATCTGTCCTAGGCTGTCTCACCAGCTCTTTACAGACAGCTCTGCTCATAAGAAGGTGTTTCATATCACTGAAATGCTACTTGTCAGAACAGAGCTGTGTTGCCCTTCTACTAATGTTTCCTTATTTTCTTTCCTTAAAATTGGACTTTCCTGTATTTTTCATATAGACAACAACTAAATACCCGTTTAGTTGTTTCCTTGTCTACCTAACTTTTGCACTCACCATAGCTCAGCAGTATTTAAGATGACAGAAAAGAATAAACAGAAACTAATCATCAGTAATGTTGGAGGCCAAAGCACAAGTTTATCAGGCAAACGGAAGTCTGGGAGGACTGCACTAGAGAGACAGTTCAAGTACTGAGTGTCTAGTGGCCAATCTACAAATCTGTTTCTTTCACAGGCCTCTAATATTGCCAGTGAGTCACATTTTCTGTGCAGAAAATATGAACTAAATTTTCCTGTGCAAAAAATATGGACCTTGTGTGAATGACTTATGTGACTGAAATGTATGTGCTGAGTCTCCTAGAGGGCAGTCACCACTGGATCCTGTCAAACCAATAAATCCAGTTTTCTGAAACTCTCAGGTCCAACTGTAGGTGTTCAATGAAGTCCAGGATGGCCAGCCAGAGTCAGTGTAGGCTGACACCACCTGAGCTGCTGTGTGTCCACAAACTCAAGGAAAATACAAGAAATCACTCAGGTAAACAAAAATGAATTAATAAAAAATTGTCAGGCAATAATGAAAGCATTGGCCATGATGTCTCAAAAAGAGGACCTGGCCACAAGAGCAGTAGTGCCAAAAGCTGAAGCATTCAGAAAGTGCAAACTAGACTTCAACAGTTCTGAGTTCAGGTTTAAAATCCTAAAAATAAACAATACCATTCAGATTTACTTTTTATCCTGCTGGGAGTATGAGAGGTTGCATGCAAGTCATGGGTTTTGATTATTGTCTCTCAGAGCCTCAACTTGGTTTAAGCCAGAAACCTTCTTCATTGACAAACAGCGTCCCCTTACCATCCGTCACTTAGTTCCAAGAACCAGAAATTATGAAATATATTAATCAACTCCAGATTTAGGGAAATGCTGGAAATGCATCAGCACACAAGTGAGGATCCACAATACTGGCACCAGTTGTGAAAGGGAAAATGGAGAAATAGTCTCTAGGCTGGCTGGGAGGGAGTCAGGAGGCAGCTGGCTTTTGGACCTCTGTTTTGTGAGGTCAGGGAGGGCTCTCATTTACCACGTTTTAAGGTGCTTTTTCTAAAGCACAGGAGTTTCTCTTTTTACCTGTGCCCCTGTCTCCTTTCCTCTGTGTTAGAGTCTGGGTACATCCCATGTAACATTGTGTTACTCTACAGGAATTCAGTAGATCTGAATGTATTTATGCAGTAGTAGAAGTCTCACAAAGTGCTCCTATATTACCTAAAATTACATTTTCTGTAATCTAGCATGAAAGGAGAGATTTACCCCAAATTATCCTCACTTCTGATAAAACACTTTACAACTGTTAGAAAGGTGCAGAATAATAGACAATTTACAGCCAGTTTAAAAGCAGAGGCCATCAACAAATACCCTTCAGCATTTCCCAGAACAGCTAAGAAAGTGATGGCTCCTCCTAGATATTCAGAGACAAGGAAACTCTGAAGAGACAGAGAAAGATATTGGCAAATCACTGAAGAAGGAATGGATATGGGCAGGTTAAATTTGAACTACCCACTCACAACGTTGAAACAATAATGATATGGGTTTTGTCTGGGGCTCATCCTAGTGTGGGGATCCAGGAGCCAAGCTGACTTGTTTCTGAAGGATGCAGTTTAATACATTTTTTTTTTTAGCTTAGAGTCACTGACTAATGAATATATATTGGCACAATTCTTGCAGATTATTGTTCCATGTGGCTGTACTTCTTAGCTGGGAATTTGTAAGCAGGTCATGACTGAAAGCAATATGAATGCACTCAGCTATTCAAATATTCAAAATGTATCATCCTATATTTAGTGGAATCAAAGTCTGACAAGATTATGTGTATACTAGGAACCGATAATGAAACATTTCATTGCATCGGCATTGTCAGTGTCAGCAATAGCGAAATTACAAATCTTAAATATTTATATAGTAAAATGAAATGCAGCTATTAGTGCTTCCAAAGGCATGCACTGCAGTGCTATAGATAGACATGAAGAATAGAGTTTTGGAATATCTCTCACAGGCTAATTTATCATTTTTACAGAATAGCCCCATGTCTGTAGAAACACAGTTTTAAGGACATTAGAAAAAGAGTTGCAAAAACCCAACAAGGTCTGAACACAAAAAATGGATCTTTCCAGGGGCTTAAATACACAATAGAAAAAATGAATGTCATAAGTAATCCATTTGTCTGGATTGCTGATTTATTTATGTTGGTTTAAACACAGTGAGTACACATATTTATTTAAAATGCTATGGATGCCAACAGAACAGTCCTTCAGAAGAGCATGTAGTTATTTTTTTGCATTAGTTTAATTCTTAGAAAAACTACCATTTCAATGTTTATTAATTTTGACATAAGACTGAGTTGTAAACAGAACAGCCCTTAAACATAGAATTAATGGTGCTTAGTCCCACTTAGCTTTTTATTTGTCATTGCTGGAAGAAATCCTGAAGTCCTGTGCAGACCATGAAAAAGGAACCCTGGGAGGATTTGGGATCTGGGCCCGTTATGCCATTTCCTTCAGCAGCCTAATGGAGCAATGCTTCCTAGTGCAGCCCCAACCTCATCAACAGCTATAAACCCAAGAACTAAAGGACAGCTGGGATTTCACTTTATATATTCCCAAAATGTTATTAAACTATGTTGATTTCTGCCCAGTGATGAAAAATACCTACTTTTTTTAACACCAAAGTTAATAATTTAAAGCCCTGGAAAGCTATGCATGTCCATTTGGATTGTTTTCAGGTGTCTTGTCTGAGCTAGTGGTGTAAAATTACAGTATTTTTGAGATATAAGGAGATGGCATAGGGCACTGTGTTTCAGCTTTCATTCCCTGGATTTATTTTTTAGTTGTTGTCGCTTAGTGTTAGCTCACTTGAACCAGCTGGAAGGACAACTGGAAAAAGGTTTCCTCCTTTCTAAATGAGGCTGCCAGTGACGGTCAAGGCAGGGTAAATCAGACTAATTGCCAAGTAAGGCTGCCCTCCACTTATCCTGCACCTGCTGGTACCAGGAAAACATCCAGCTGAAAACTGACCAAACGAAATGGAGCAGTGTTCAGTCTGAGGCCAGAAGAGATCCCTGAACACTTCACCACCCAACTGGGTGAACTTCAGTGTCAGCTCAGACAAGGAAGTATCTGAGTTCCACTGCAGTACACCCAGGTTGCATCAGCTTAAATATCTGGGGAAGCACAAACTTGGTGCATGTATAGCTATGACAGAGCTTTTAGCTATTCTTGCCTTCCTGGCTCAGCTTCAGCAAAAGCATCCATGTGGTAACTGGGATAAACATTAGAATCTAACCCTTCTGTATGAACAATGTACGAAAAATACTCCCCATCTCCTCCATTATCGTATCTCTTTAGTCTGAAAAAGCATTGACAAGATAAGATCTGCTGTGCAAGTTTTTTCTCGCTTATTTTTCATTTCATACATTTGAAAAAAATTATCTTTTCCCATTGCATTGCATCATGACTATGGAAGAAAGAATCTAGCATGCTGCAAACAGGCAACGTACCCACACGTATATTACATGGTCCTGAGACTGTGCGGGCTCTGAGCCTCCATGCTGGCAGAAAGGCAGGAAACAGTTTGATCTGTTGATTTTAAGACAAGCATGTTTTATGCTTAAAACTACAGTCCTGGTTTATGAGCTATGATCTATTAGAAAATGGATTGATATGCTGTACGTCTCATATGCTATCAGACAGCTGCTGAGACCTGCACGCACACACGGTGATTGTCATGTCTTCAAAGTTTTAGCAAGGCCTAGAAGTTTATTTGAAAGTGAAGGGGCTTGTCTTAAACTTTACAACCTTTGAGCAGAATTTAGTCTGCTGTTAAATTGATGTCCTTTATTCAACTATCAGCTTCAAAACTTGAACAGATTATGGACTTTTTTTTCTTATGCGGGTATAGAAATGCTGATGCTAAACATAGTCCCTGTGGCATTACATGCAAACATCAGTTCAGGTTAATAAAACTGTATAGTGCCTAAGCTGCATGTTTTGCTTCTTATCTTAAAAATAATGTGGCAGTGTGGTTTGGTTTATCTTAGTGGATGATAGCCATTTACAATTCTGAGTGTGGATGCTACCTAGAAGATAAAATAGCTGTTCTGTGTTTCTTCCTCAAAGTTGCCATGCAGCAAGGAAAATTCCATAGTACTAAAAAATTTGAGACAGGACTTGAAAAATAGCTCTAGAAAATCTGTCTGATTCCAAATTTTAGGCTTAACTATCCCTTAGCTTTCACACTTGAACCCAGTTTATAAATAATTTTGCAGCCTGGATCATCTCCACTGTCTGTTTCTACAATCCATTCGATCCACTTGATTAAACTAAACATGAAGCAGACTTTATGCTGAGAAAATACCACAGTACACAAACCTAAAAGTTACACTGATTGTTACTATTGCACAAAGGTCATAAGTCTTGTCCTCTAACTTCAGTAAAAGGGAAGCTCAGATAAAAAGGAACAATATATTTGCATTATGCATATTCTTCATGTCTAAATGACTCTATGGGAAATACTGTGATAGAACTGGTCGTGAGTACTTTAGTGCCTTTTGTGAATTTGCAGTCAAATGTCTGTTTCATTTTAAGGAAAATCTTTTTTGACTGAATGTGTCTCAGCAGGTTTGCCTGATCCTGGACTGGGGATGTGTCATTGATGTGAAATACTAATTACCTTTTGCAAGTAAATCTGCAGCCATTTCCAGAGCTCAGAGAAAGAGGTCTCTGCACTCTCAAAGGTCTGAGTGTTTCAAATACAAAGAAGAGTGACAGCAACAGCATTTTAACCCTACTGCCTAACGGCCAGTGGTAACCGGAAGTGGAAGGGTATTTCACATTCCATGTTTCAAATTACAGCTAAATCCAGCATGAATATTCATTCATATTTTAAGACCTGCCATTATTCTGTAGAGAATTTTGAGTTTATAAAGTAATGGTTCATTGCAAGAAAAGCTGTGGTATTTCATATCAGATGTTGTCTTTCTCCAAAACTCTTTTTTAGTTTTATGGGGGGAGGCACAAACAAGCCCTTGTTCAAAGTGGATCATGGCATTTTCAAAGAAAAAAAAATGGATAAGAATAATACCATAGGCAATATTTAGTCTGACAGGATAGTTCAAAATAGTACTGCATAGATGTATATGCAAAAGCAAACAATTTTTGATTATTTGTTACTGTGATTATGAAAATTAATAGATTATTATGATGGTGTTCGTCAATCAGAGGAAAAAAAGTAGTAATCCGTATAAAAGGATAAGGAGAATTTTATAGGTCAATTTACTGTACAGTGTCACAACTTTGACAGGCATAACGAATGTTGTTTTACTTTACTGCTCAATGCCACAGATAACCACACCCAAAAAAGACCATGGAATACAAAATTTGAGATTAATTTTCATTATCCTCCTGGTGTTTTATAATTGTATTCATTTTCTGGCACACCTCTCACATTTCTCTTTACCGTTAAAGACACAAGCTCCTTCTCTCTAGTGTTACAAGGATTAAAAGTATCCTCACTACCTGGTATTGGTAGCTTTATTGTGGCATTGAAATATTTACTGCATGTGATATCTATAATTTTATGTTAGACAGAGGGCAATAATTTTTGGGGTTTTGAGCTTGTTTAGCAAAACATGGCACTATAATGCAATTTTAATGCAGTCAATGGAGAGGGAAAAACATACGAACAGCAATACTTGTTTAAGAAGTTGAACAGACCCTTACCTGGTTTCAGCTAGGATAGAGTTAATTTTCTTCCTAGTAGATGGGATGTTTTGGATTTAGTATGCGAATAATATTGATAATACATTGATGGTTTAGTTATTGTTAAGTAGTGCTTACTCTAAGTCCAAGGACTTTTCAGCTTCCCATGTTTTGCCAGCGAGGAAGGGAACAAGAAACCAGGAGGGAGCAGTGACAGGAAACCTGACCTGAACTAGCTGAAGGGTCCATGCCACAGAAAGTATACAGAAAGTGGGGAGTTGGCTGAGAGCCACTGGTTGCTGTTTGGGGATAGGATGGGCATCAGTCATAGAATCATAGAATCATAGAATAGTTAGGGTTGCAAAGGACCTTAAGATCATCTAGTTCCAACCCCCCTGCCATAAGCAGGGACACCTCACACTAAAACATGTCACCCAAATGCTTCATCCAACCTGGCCTTGAACACTGCCAGGGATGGTGCACTCACAACCTCCCTGGGCAACCCATTCCAGCATCTCACCACCCTAACAGGAAAGAATTTCTTCCTTATATTCAATCTAAACCTCTCCTGTTTAAGTTTGAACCAGTGGGTGGTGAGCAACTGCATTATGCATTACTTGTTTTTCTTGGGTTTTATGTCTCTCTCTCTTTTTGTTTATCTATCTATCTATCATCTATCTATCTATCTATCNTCTCCTGTTTAAGTTTGAACCAGTGGGTGGTGAGCAACTGCATTATGCATTACTTGTTTTTCTTGGGTTTTATGTCTCTCTCTCTTTTTGTTTATCTATCTATCTATCATCTATCTATCTATCTATCTATCTATCTATCTATCTATCTATCATTATTATTCTTTTTATCATTACTATTATTATTAATGCTACTGTTATTATTGTTTTTGTTGTTATATTTTACCATGGGGGTCAGGAGTATGAGCGTGTAGCTGTGTGGTACGTAGCTGTCACACCTGTAGTAGTTAAACTACAATACCAGCATGGCAATGATACCGAAGCCCTTCTTTGCCATAATGCAAAGTGCTTTTCCTCAGGGACTGATTTCAGTTCCATATGTAGATTTTCTAAACCCTTGCTTACTAGAATGGTTGGCTTAAGCTTGCTTGCAGGATATGATTGCAACAACACTCCACAAATGCAAAAAATCTTTCAACTACAGAGTAATATTTCCTAGAGATCTTGAGTGACTGTGGAACATTTTAAACTGGCTTAGACACTTTATGCTAAATTTTTAATGCCATTTATGGAGCTCTGTAACAGCTCTAAGTCAAATTTTTCAGCAACAATCTGCTGTATTCACTGTTCCAGCTCCCTTTGCTTCTGCTTCCAGCACATACCTTTGCTTTCCCTAACCAGCACTTGCTGGGGCAGTTTTCTCAGCCCTCATTTTTCTAACCAGATTTAACAAAGCTGACAATGAGCAGGAAGAATGTACACAACATCAGATTTCAAAACCATTATAAGCACAACTTTCTAACTGAGCCTTTTACCAATAGCCTAAGTGCTCTTCAGAGACATTGCCTGTGTGTCTGCTGGAGATATCCCACCCTGCTCCTGTCAGGCAGAGGCAGAAACATTTGTGCCATAGTTCCACAAACCACTCTCATCTCCATCAAGAAAATAGTAATGGCTTCAATCTCTTGATCCCCTTCCAAAATTCTTTTCTTGACACCTCTTTGTTGAGCACCCACCAGAGGTAGCAAACCAAGTGCCACAAGGAACCATTCTGGAATACCATGGTAGCTTTTAAACATTAATTGTTATTAGAGGTTTTGCCTCCTTTTTTCAACAATACAAGGTTTCAAAGCAAACTGGTGAATTCTATGTCACTTTCTATAAATCCATGCCACATCCTCGCTGGGTTTTCATCTGTATACTTTTCTCTCTGGTGGCCAGTGTGAGAGCATGTCTGGCGGTGTGCAAACGCAAGCACATTTTACTCTTGGTTGATTTGCAAAGGAGAACGGCAGAGACACATAAAAAATAAACAGTCCAGGTTGTGCTATGAATGACTCTTACATTTCAAATATGTACACCAGCTCATGTGTACTTTGTCACACAGAACATAAAGAGGTCATCTAAGTCTCTCAAGTTAACTTGTTGGCTTATTTCTATTTATTTTCGTATAATCTTTTATCCTTGAAATTCATTACAATTCAATAAGGACCACTTCTTTCTGCTTGATCATGTTATTCCTCCTCTTTCTGCCAATAGTATTGTGTAAAGGAAGCTGTAAATGCAAGATTCATCTAAAAAGAAAGATAAATAAAACCTTTCAGAGTTAGCATTTTTATTTTTCTCCTGTTAAAAGGGCTTAGCTAATTTTCATTCTTTCTCTCTCCTTGAAACCTCAGAATGGCTTTCACTAGTACTTCCTTATGATTCATATAATTCAGAAATTGGTTATTATATGCTATAATACTTCAGTTAAAATAATTTCTGCCTATTGAAGAAGAAAGAGCCTGGGTAGAGTAAGAAATCTGCAGATATGCAGGCAGACACTTCTAATAGATAATATTTTAATTTATAAGATTTACATTGTCATCACTGTTGTTGGTTAATGAATCATTTGGAATCCTGTCATACTTTGCTTTAATCAATATCATTGTTGTAAATATCCACCTACTAATTAAGCCAGTAATTTTTAGTGGATGCATTGTTCATGACTGATATGCTTATTCTGAGGCTAACTATCTATGTTAAATGCAGTGGTTTCCTTTTTATGAGTAAAAGATTGATATATTTTAGAACAGTAAGCAATAATGAACTTCAGGTATCAGATTTGGATCAATATCTGCAATCTGGTAAATTAGACAACTGAGACATACTTATTAGCCCATTACAGCAGTACAAATACTTGTGATTAATACTTTAAGCCTTCTTAGTCAGAGCTGGGATCTTATTCATGAGGATATGTGGGGCTACAGCATTGGTGGATAACGGAAAAGTGACTGATACCATCTACCTGGACTTGCGCAAAGCATCTGACACTGTCCCTCATGACATCCTTGCTTCTAAACTGAAGAGGCATGGACTTGATGGATGGACCACTTAGTAGATAAGGAATTAGCTGGATGGTAGCACTCAAAGACTTGTTTGTGGTCTTGTAGAATTGAGTGCACTCTCAGCAAGCCTGGCAACCACACTAAGCTGTGTGGTGCAGTCAACATGCTGGAGGGAAGGGATGGCATCCAGAGGGACCTTGACACGCTTGGGAGATGGGCCAGTATGAGCCTCATGAAATTCAACAAGGCCAAGTGCAAAGTCCTGCACCTGGTGTGGGGCAGATACAGGCTGGGCAGTGACTGCATTGATAGCAGCCTTGAGGAGAAGGACCTGGGGGTGATGATTGACAAAACACTCAAAATGAGCCGGCAATGTACGCTCACAGCCCAGAAAGCCAACCATATCCTGGGCTGCATCAAAAGAAGCGTGACTAAAAGTGCTAAGAAGGTAATTCTCTTCCTCTGATCCACTCTTGTGAGGCTGCACCTGGACTACTGTGCTCAGCTCTGGGGCCACCAGTGCAAAACATGGGCCTGCTCGACTGTGAGTCCAGAGGAGGACCACAAAGATGATTTGGGGGCTGAAGCACCTCTCCTATAAAGACGGGCTGAGAGAACTGGAGTTGTTCAGCCTGGATAAGAGAAGACTCCTGGGAGACCTCAGAGCTGACTTCTAGTCCCTACAAGAAATCTGGAGAAGGACTTTTTACAAGGGCATGTAGTGATAGGACAAGGGAGAATGGCTTTAAACATAAAGAGGATAGGTTTAGACTAGATACTAGAAAGAAGCTCTTTACTGTGAGGGTTGCAAGACACTGGCACAGGCTGCCCAGAGAAGCTGTGGCTGCCTCATCCCTGGCAGTGTTCAAGGCCAGGTTGGATGGGGTCTGAGCAACCTGGTCTAGTGGAAAGTGTCCTTTCCCATGACAGGGGGTGTTGGAACTTTCTTTAAGGTCCTTTCCAACCCTAACCTTCTATGATTCAGAGATATGCAGACATAAATTCTTTCATAATTTACGATTATCTGGTAGGTTTAAACAGTAAACTTATGATAAAAGAGCAAACTATTGTTGTTTGGTTTGTTTTTTTTTTTTTTTTTTTTCCTGGTT
>NDXB01021979.1:24479-42910 GCA_002631895.1 Agapornis roseicollis | reverse complement strand
GAAAATTTTTTTTTTTTTTTTTTTTTTTTTTTTTTTTTTTTTTTTTCCAGGATCTCTGTCTCATTTAATGGATTAAAATAGACTGTGCTTACTTAGAAGCAGGCAGTTATTCAGCATTTTGTTTTCCCTTTATTGTTCAGCATATATCTGAAATCTTATTTATTGCACTTTCAAGACAGATTTACTCATGCTCCCACAGATTTTCTATGGCTTGATACCTAGTTCTGCAGCCCCATAGATGTTTCCATAGACCCTCAACTCTCCGTTATGAAAGATTTCCATTTATGTTAACCCAGTATATCAAGAGATACAAATCATCCTGTAGAATTCATTTCTGCTTATAATTTTTTCCTAATCCATTAATGGTTGTGCCATCTGAAAGCAGTACCAGCAATGATTTATATTTTCTTCTGTGTCATAGATGAGATCATTAAACAGCACTGAGCTGAAAACAGATCTCTGGGCTATTTGACTGATAACAACCCTTTCAGATGGCTATTTTTTTCAGTTAATCCTGTAATTTGAGATGCATCATTCAGTCAGTTTACAATCCATTTACAAAGGGTTACATTTTGTTTCATATAATGCTATTATTTTCAGCAAGCAATATTAGGTCAAATGCTTTTAGAAATCTGCTGGTATCTATCCTTTCTACCAATTAAGCACTCCATCTGACAAAGAGTTTTTGCAAAAGTATTATCTTTGAAAACCAAATTATAAGATACAATTTTATTGAGATTCTTGTCGAAGTGATGATATGAGCATGATTGAAAGACACCCAAAAGAAAATTTAAAGTGTAAAAGACATGAAAATGAAGTTCAAAAATTATGGAAGTATTTAGTTTTATTTCTCTCCATTCTACCAAAAAGTTATTTTCTTGAGCCGTTTTCTGGGAAAAGTAGGTATTTTATGTTCTTTCTGCAGCTAGATAAAATAGAGTATCTATGATCTTTTTTGATAAATTTTATGAAAAACCCATAGCATTGATGACAAAAGAGGGATTGTGCCACAAAAGTAAACCAAGAAAATATGATTAATCTGCTCAATTTTATGTTAACATACCTGTTGAACATATCTTTGCAAGTGTCCTATGAATATTATTGGTTGCTAGTGCTCACCTAGTTTATGCTCACCTAGTTTATAAAGAACTGACTCAAATAAGTGAAGAAGAGATTTGCTGTCTCCTATGATATTCTGAGATGCCATTTGCTTAGTTTTTCTGACATGAAAAAGCAGTATGCCTCTGTCTGGAACTGCACACCAGGGTCTACATTGCTTGAATATCAATTCTGAGTTACTTAAGATCCCCAAGACTATGGTGCCTTACCTCAGATTTGAGAAAGAGTGGGAAGTCTTTACCACATTACAGAAGAGAAACCTCTCTGTCTGCTCCTGAGACCTCAGTTCCTACACTTACCTTTTGCTCTTCTATGCCAACGAAAACCCTACTGTTCAAAAAGTGGCGATGCCAGCCTCCTTGGAAAGGCACATAGAGAAAGGGGAGCAGAAGCAGCAGACTGGTGGTTTATGGGACATGCAGCCGGAGGCTTGGATAAATGATTGCTTCCTTCACATTGATTTATGTTTCTGCTGTATCCTACTGGCACTTTCACGGCTTCAGTGGCATCACCAGCTGTAACGGAAACACAGCAAAAATGGTGACATCCTCTTCAATCTGATTTGTAGTTGCTAAATCCAATTCTATTTAATTTGAAGATTTTATCTGAGGTTTTACTTGCCATCCAGAGACTCAAGGAGCAGAAAATGGCTTACCATTAATTATGAATATCCTTGAGAAAGAGAAATCAAATGACAAATTGTGCTGGCAACACATTTCCCCCACCCCCACCCCTACTCCCCTTCCCCTGATGTCTACTACATGTAGGTCATGCTTACTTTGTTTCCATAGAGTGGTTTGTCTGTCATAGTGATATCAGCTTCTCTTATGACCACTTTTGGTTTTATATTATTTTCGATTAGCTCATGTTTTAGATCATTAGTTCAACAAATAACCTGTAGCGCAGGCATAGATAATCTGTGTTGAGCAAGCATCATTCAAACAAGTCCTGACAATTCTCCCTCATTTATTTTCTAATACTCATCTAAAACACTTTAAAGAAGTTAAATGAACATGAAAATTGTTCGCAGTTTCATATTTTGTATATCTATCATCTATTAGACACCCACTCTTATCTCCATGGTTCTAATCAATCATTGTGCAAGTTATTATATTTGTAATAGAGAAAGAGATAAATATACTTTCATTCTTCGAGTGCTGTTGTACCTTCCTTCCTTGTATTCACAACCAATGACTATAGGAATAGGTTAATACCAATTTCTGTTTAAAGATTGACGTTTGAATGCCATTAATTTATTGATTTTTAAGTTTCTGTACAGTTTAATGCTGCATGAATGGGTTCTAAATCACCTATGCTTGTTTTCTAAAGTGTTCAGAATTTGGGGGCATTTTTGTATTTAGCAATTGTATTTGGGGCAGTTAAGTTTTAATGGAAAGTTATTGTTTGGGTATTGCTTAACAGGGCTAATGCAAAGAAAAATGTCCTACATCAGCATTCATGGCCTAGGGAGGAAAATCAGCTAATGATTACACTGGAGAAATTGCTATGTTATTATGGAAGCTAAAAAATTGCGTAGGTATGCACAGATTATTGCAATTTAATAATATACAGCTTCTCATCAGAACTGAGAAGAAAAAACCAGGATGAATATTGCGGTGGGGGTAGATGTTCAAAGGTTTCTTGATACTAAGTTCATTGTCCTGATTATAGAGTCATGGAATCATTTAGGTTGGAAAAAACTTTTCAGATGGTCAAGTCCAGCTGTTAACCTGACACTGCTAAGTCCATCACTAAACCATGTCCCTAAGCACCACATCTACACATCTTTTAGATACCTCCAGTGATGGTGACTCAGCCACTTCCCTGGGCAGCCTGTCCCAGTGCTTGAAAACCTTTTTGATGAAGAAATTTTTCCTAATACCCAATCTGAATCTCCCCTGGTGCAACTTGAGCTATTTCTTGTTACTTGAGAGAAGAGATCAGCATTCACCTTGCTACAACCTTGCATTAGGTAGCTGTAGAGAGCAATAATGTCTCCCCTCGGGCTCCTTTTCTTCAGGCTAAACAACCTCAGTTCCCTCAGCAGCTTCTCATTGGACTTGTGTTCCAGATCCTTCACCAGCTTTGTTGCTCTTCTTTAGACACCCCCCAGGACCTCAATGTCTTTTTGTAGTGAGTGGCCCAGAACTGAACGCGGGATTCAAGGTGCAGCCTCACCAGTGCTGAGTACAGGGAGATGATCATGTCCCTGGCCCTGCTGGCCATACTTTTTCTGATACAAGCCAGGATGGTTTTGACCTTATTAGCCACCTGGGCATACTGTTGGCTTGTATTCTGCTGGCTGTCGACCAACATCCCCCAGGTCTTCTTCCTCTGGAGAGCTTTCCAGCCACTCTTCCCAAGCCTGTAGCTCTGCATGGGGTTGTTGTGACCCAGTGCAGGACCTGACACTGAGCCTTGGTATATCTCATACAACTTGTCCTGGACCATCAAGTGAGCTTGTCCAGATCCCTGTCTACTCTGTATATACAGGTACAGTTTTCCTTGAACAGTTTTGGTTTTCCCATTCCCTCAAGTGAGTTTTTCTATCTGAATGTCTCTATGGAGCTGAACACAGAGGCCACTATTCAAGAGAGATAACCATCTTTGTTATGCAGGGCATCTGTACCTACATAAAATACATAGATCCATAAATATAATACACTAAAAATATGCAGAATCGATACAATAGATACAGTCCACATATAACTTCTTGGGGTTTAAGCCACAACAATTCTACAGATACATCTGTGTGCTGCATGGATGTACGGTCCCACACTCAGTGCTAGACACCAGAGAGGTCTATGAGCACCTGTAAAGCAAAATCAAAAGAAAAGGCAGGCTGGTAACTTCAGGTTACTACGGGTGTTCATGAAGCAAGTTAAAGCAGAGAGGAGGTATAAAAAGCACTAGTTTTGTTCTTGATTTACCGTCTTCTGAGACATGATTATCTATTTTGATCATGTAGACAGGTTTAGGGTGTGCTTGCACATCAGCTAGGGGCACAGGTTAGCATATGTTAGTAGGCCTGTCATGAATGAGTGTTTGATTGACAGGTCATTTACCTGGCCATTTAATAAGCCCTGAGTTCATGTAAAGAGACTGATGGTGAAGATATAATTGACAGTAAGAGATAACTACTCTCCATTGCTAGCTATCATGCTATGCCACTCCCAGAACTGTGCCAGAGTCCAGAATTTAAAATAATCGTTCACAGATAGGGTGGAGAGGTGGATGGATGGATGGATGGATGGATGGATGGATGGAGGATGGATGGGTGGATGGATGGATGGATAGATAGCAAATGANCAGTAAGAGATAACTACTCTCCATTGCTAGCTATCATGCTATGCCACTCCCAGAACTGTGCCAGAGTCCAGAATTTAAAATAATTGTTCACAGATAGGGTGGAGAGGTGGATGGATGGATGGATGGATGGATGGATGGATGGATGGAGGATGGATGGGTGGATGGATGGATGGATGGATGGATGGATGGATGGATGGATGGATGGATGGATGGATGGATGGATGGATGGATGGATGGATGGATGGATGGATGGATGGATGGATGGATGGATGGATGGATGGATGGATGGATGGATGGATGGATGGAGGATGGATGGGTGGATGGATGGATGGATAGATAGCAAATGATTAAACTCAAAGTCTGACATAACACTTAAGTATATTAAAATGTGATGAATAAGGACCATGGAATATTCTGATAATAGTATTAGACAGCTTGTTCTTTGGGAAAAAGAAAAAAAACCTTTCAGAAGCAAACCAAACTCACCCAAAATAGAAGAAAGAATTTTTGATGTCATTGCAGTCATTGTCTCCAGGCAATTTTATTCAATTTTCCTGCATATCTTCCTAATGGTGCTTGTTTGTGCAAGTTAACACTGTAATTTCAAGAGCAACGTAATATTGAGCTGGAGATTAAGGAAGCCTTAAAAATTTGCATCTTAAGAACAATATACTCACTGAAGTTTATTTTATTTGAAATCTTGACTTCTTACAGCAGTTATTTTTAAGTCTTTGCTTAAAATGTATGAATTACACACAATTAGGAGGTCCATATAAATTTTGTTTGAATAATCTTTGTCCTCCTAAATCTGTACAACCAATATGATGCCTTTTCAGTGTTAAAAGACCAAAAAGCTTTCTTCCTTCCCAGTTTCTTTTCACTGTTTTTTACTGTCACTGACAGTGGAATACTAGCCATTACAGATGGCAAATCTCCCTGTAAGGCATGTTTAGTTTAAGATGTATTTCTCTTTCAAGAAGAATGACAAAGAAAAATGTCTTCTGAGAGACATTTGAAGAAGGAAACAAACAATACTGTTGTAAATCAGCAAAGGCAAGTACATTTTTTGAAAACCCTGTGGGAGAAGCAATGTATAAATGCAAAAATTTCTTGTTGAACTCTAAGCTCAACAGCATTCTCTGCTCCTGCTCAAAAAGATGACAAGGGCATGCCCTAAACTCACACATAGTTGCAAAGTGAATGTGCTTAGGCAAAACAGTTTTCTTTTTCTGAGTGGAGGAAATTTGTTGTATGTGTCAGCTTTTGAACGCTCAAGGGGTACCAGTCCTGATATATGTTATTATAAGCCAAATAAATTCACTTGATACTCCTCAGGGAATTTCAGTAAGAGAATGGAGAGCTATTTTGACAGAAGGAATGCCTCAATGTAATGAATAAAGGCTTGAATTACCAGCCTCCTGCCCATTGTAGCATATGGGAGGCCTTGGAAAATAGCTGTCTAATTTAGCCAAATGTTACATAAAATGAGTCAATGATCACAGGTTAAATATCAAATTGTGCACATATATATATATGTATGTATACATACGTACATAATATTTAGCAATACCCAGGCTAAAAATGAATGGCAAAAAGGCAGAATAGTTACAATGTGCAAGTATGCTGAAAGAAAACAGCTACATTTCTATTTAAGCAGCTAATAACAGAACTCCTGCAAAAATGGCATAATGCATTCTTCTCCCACTGCAGTATCTGGCTGGAGAGAAGAGTGCAAAGCAAATTCAATGCAGTATATCAGCTAACCGTGTATTAGGTAGATCTTAAACTGTATTCTGTTTTATGCCTTAACTAGATGCCTAAGCACCAACATCCACATTGAATATTTTCAAAGTTCATATTGTGTGCCAAGAAACTATTATTTTCCTTGGGAAATCCAGCACAGTGATATTTTCCTCTTTTAAAAAAAATGAATATATGGACAAGTGGTGCTTGGCAAATACTGGGTACAAGACCCTTTCCAAAAGAAAGTATTCTGGCAAGTTGTGATTATTTTTCTCATAGAAAACTAACACAACTTTTCTGTTTTACCCAGTCCTGATACAAGAACTGCAAAATGCTGCACATCCCTTCTTGATATAAATTGCATGTAGATTTAAAAATTACTTGGCAATGTTTCATGTGTTACCAAGTAGCATGCAGCAAGGTAACTCAAATTTACATCTTCAGACTGATTCTGATCTCACACTGACTTTGTATCCATGGAGCACTATTGGTACCAATATATTACCTCCCTGATTTATACTGATACCAATCCAATCAGGAAGACTTACGATAATTAGATTGTGAATGACTGGATGTCATGCGCTTTCCCTTTTGCTTTTGGCTAGAAGTACTAAATCAATTTTCTAAAGTGCCATATATCTTTACAACTGTGGATTTTTGTCTCCATTAGCTCCAATTATTCTTGTTTCCCTGCATGTCATTTTTCAGGAACGCTTCACAAACATTATTGCAGTGGCAAATTACCATTGCTCTTCCTTGGCTTCAGAATTAGAATAAATGTTTACAGCATTGTTATATGTCGGCATTCTGATAAAATCTGAATGTTAACACATTCAGGGAGACACTGCGCCAGGCAGGTTATTTCAGACTCAAGCCAGAGTTCAGAGCATGTCAGCACACCCAGGGAAGTGTTTCCTCTGCCTAGGGCCACGGAAAGTGAACTATGCTGGGAGGCTGATTTGATTTATGGACAAGAGATTAATAAATTAAAATACAAAGAGTTACCTGTTGTCTTCTTCAGATTTGTCTGAAAAAAAGTGTCAGAAATTAGGTCAAGAGTGGAGAATAAGAATCTTTGGGTAAAACTATTGAAAAGAAAAACACAATTGCCACTACATTGTCAGTCCTATATAGTATTTACTCGTATCAAGTAATTGACTTATTGCTGACTGTTGATTTTGGCTTTGCAGTTTTTTTCTGACTTATTATTCTACCTGACCATTGTTCCTGATTTATAGCTATTTTTTGGTCTGCCCAGTGTGTCTTACTTATGATAGATACTTTTATGCTTGTGTTGACACCTTCCAGTAATGATAGTTGAATTTGTGGCTGATCTTTGTCATTAGGGAAGCTCATGACAAAGGAGATGGAAATTCTGTTTTGCCATGCAATGAAACTAATAACCCTTTCTCCTGCTGGCACTTAAATTTGAGCACCCTCAGAGCGGTGGTGTTGGCTGGACATTTAGTAGGTACTGAATTCAGAAAGAAATAACACCGTGGGCCTTCCCAGCTCTCAGGGGCTTGATCTGACCATACCACAATCTGCCTGCAGCTCTAGACCTGGCTTGGAGGGGCTGCTTAAGCAGTCATGGTCAGTGTGTCATGATTTTTGGAGGTTCCAACCACAGTATTTGGTATTGTGCTAGAGACCTGCTAGAGTGAAGTCTTTTTTCTTGTTCTAGAGATTGATCTGCTAGAGTAGACATTAAACATCCAGAGCTTCAGTCCAGCAAGGCACAGAACACTCTTACTGAGACCAGGGCTTTGTGCTGAGCAGCATGACAGGGAGGGACTTGTCTGGCAATGGAGGAGTTGTTCAGTGGCACTTATCTGATCTGGTTACTCCTGAAAGCTGCAGTGAGTGGTAACTTTCATGTGGGCTAGACTGAGACACACACTTCTGGGTGTAAGATAGAGACATTTTCTGGTATTGGTGAAGAAAGCACCATAGCAAAACTGTCAGGAGAGGTAACTTTCTGCTGTTTGAAGACTCCAAAATTCATAAATTATCTGACAGGAATAAAACAAAATGTTACATAGCAGTGCTTAAAAAAACAGGGATAAAACCTACTTTACACTTATCACCTTGAAGCAGACAGGGGTCCCATTCTCCGATACGATTCTCACATTTAAAAGCCGACCTTGAACTCAGTACACTCCCTCACAAAATCCTCATTGACATCAGTTCTGAGCTGTGGGAATGAATAATTCCCCCTCTTTTCCTCAATTTCATGTGCCAGCCAAAGGAGCTTATGAAAGAGAATAAATACATGAACATTCAAGCATACAAAAGAGAATAGAAGATTAATTATCACAGCCATAGCCTCATATGGTTCTAGCAGCAAAAGTCCTCAGACGAAACCCTGCACGTCAGCTGCCAGATTCTTGTGTGTTAAATAGTTGGAGTGGGGTTTCCAGGCTCAGCCCAAGTGATCACCTGGCACACATACTATTTCTTCCCATGCCTGCTTAAAGATGATACCCAGGCCCGTCAGCCTTCAAGGCCCAAATATGTGTGTCTCATCACTACAAAGAGAAACAAGCACAAACATATGAAAGATTCATGTAGGAAACCTGAACAGCTGGAGGGCATACTCCTTGGTATATAAATGACATTTCTGGTAATCCTACTTGCAGTGTTTTCTATTTCTGTTTTGACAGGAAGGAGGTGCAATATCTCCATGTTTGCCTCAGGGCCATGACTTTATCACCATACAGAAAACAATTTTTCCTGTCTCAGGTCTGAGGCCATTTGCACCAGATTTAAGAAATGCTTGGAGCAACAGAATTTTAGATATTAAATATGTAAAATAGAGGACAGTCTCTCACACAGAAGTGTGAGGAGCACATAGTATTGTCTGTGATGCCAGGGGATGTTTATTAAATCTGTAATTGCTTCAGATCTGCTTATGTCTGGTCAGCTTCATGGGTTTACTGCTCTGTGGGTTCTGCGCAGCCTGTCATGGGATGAGTAGATCTCAGTTCTGGGGCCGGCATGCAGCTGTCTCATACAAGCTCGGGGCAAGACCTCTGTAGGCATAACAAATTATGAGCCAAAACTCTTTTTTGTGACATCCTCCCTGCAGATTTTCCCAGTGTCCTTCTAACAGAGACAACGAGACATGCTGCAGGTGGATGAAACCCCAGAAAATAGTCCTCAGGGTTGCAGTTTCCTCAACAGCCACATAACGTAGTGGCCTCTGGAAATAAGTCCCCTTCTTCCATGGTAACATGGAAATGGGTATCTCCATGGGGCTCCCATCAGGGAAGGTGCTCACTTCAGAAGGAGGCCCTGCAGAGGAGTTAGTTAATACAGCTCCTGGCATCTGTCAGAATTTATGAGCGTGGTGCTTTCTATTGCAGCTGAACCAAAACTTTGCCTGTAATTTACTTAGCTGTCCCAGAATGGCTGTTGATGGGCAATAAAAAAGATAGGCCTGGAGGCAGTTGAGATGGGCAGCAAAAAGGAAAGGATAATTCTAATAAATGTCTCCTGGTTTTAAACTCATAACTCAGACCTGAAGCTCATTTCCAGGTGTCCCGTAATTCAGACAAATCCCCAGATTGGAGTTTTAGAGCTAAGACAAGTCTCATGCACTTGCATATTTTTAGTATACAAGGTAAAGGGTGTTCTACGGATAAAGCATTTCAGCTGAAAAACAGGGCTTTTGAGAAAACCAAAATGCATCAGAAGTATCTGTAACCACCCTGCTAAAGCAAGAAAAGAACTACAGTCTAATTTCCATCCAATTTGTTCTAATTCAAAGACTAAATAAACATCACTGATTGATGGTTCATGTAGCCTACTTGTTCTTACTTAAAGCAGCCACTTTAGAGAGCAGTTTTATAAAAAAAGTCTAATCATTACAACTTTCCAAACCCTTTGATTTATTAGTAATTTTGGCTGTGCAGTAGGAAGTATATTCTGTCTGTATTTAATGACCCTAGGTGCCTGCTGTGATCAAAGCTACAGCCAAAACCACAGTGCCCGCCTTTCACACCTAAAATTTGCACAAATCTCTTTTGCCTAAAAAGAAAATGTTCTTTTATTTCGTCCTATGTTTCTCTAACTTCTTCGGGAAATGAGGAGCACTGACTTTTCTGGCAGTACTGATTAAATAAGCGGGCTTGTGGAAAATTACACAGCATCCTAGATTTTAATCCAGTTCCATGAATCTATAGTCCTGTGGTGATCCCCAGCATGGTCTGCTGTGTTGTAAGAGAGGAAAGTGGCAGAGCTGATCTGCTACAGGCACTATATATGATAATTGTGTGCAGGTTAAGTGTTCTGCAAATTAGCAATGATTCATCATCCACTTTTTTTTGTTCACCATTCAGGTTATCATACAGAGCGTGCTGAAAGTGACTTGTCTAATCTGCAGCAGCTGTAATATCCTGTCATCCACAAAAAATCATCTCCTGTCATTTTCAAATGAAGCTTATGGAGACGCTTGTTGTTCTGCCAGAAGTGACACAGCACCATGGATTTTGTGAAGGAGCAACTTAATTTCTGCCGATGTGCTTCTTATGTAGTAAGACCCCAAGGAAGTCATGTTTCCAAAGCAATGAGAAGTCCTTTTTTTCACCTACGGAAAACAGAATATGAAAGTGCAAGGACAAAACAGCCAGATGTTATTCTGGTCCTCTCTGCCTCCCATTTGACTCTGGATTCGCACAAGAGCTGAGATCTACTGAGAGCTAATCCTGCCCTGTATGCCAGTGGTACAACTGTTTGTAAGTGGACTCTAAATTCATGATGGTATTTAGCCATCAACTAAATACACCAGCATAGATACGGGTGCACATCCATTCCAAGAATTACAACTTCGCACACCCAGTCCCTTGTTTCCTGTTGACCAGCCTTTGTTTCGTAAACGTTTCTTATTCGTGGTGCATCCCATCATGACAACTTTCTAGCAAATATGTTCATTACTTACTCATCAAGTTTCATGGGGATTTTTTTGCTGTTGTTTGATTTGGTTGGTTTTTTGTTTTTTCCACCTCAAAATTAAAATAGCAAGTCTTTCTATGCATGCTTATAATTTAATAACAAAGGGACCTCGGAGAGAACAGGACTGAAAAGTGTTGGGAGCATTCTCAGTATGCCATCTCTAAACTGCAGGATGAAGGATCTTGATGAGGGAAGTGCTGCTTGTTGATGTCAGTATGACATCCACCCCAGCTGTATATCTGGTTTCTGTGGTAGAGACATGGCCACCTGAGCCAAAGAGATGTTGCAGCATGAGCAGGCCTTAGGCTGGACAAGCAGAACTTACTGATTACCTCTGGCATATAATTCAGATATCACCTAAAAAGTGTAATTTTTCCAATAGGCAATTTACTCTTTCCTCCCATTTTTCTTATATCTGGATCTAATTTCATATTTTTACTTTCTGTAATCAATTTTTTATTTTAGAAAATGCAAAATGAGAGGAAGTATTCTCCAGGAATACCTAAGAAAACCGAGCACTAATTCCTAACACAGAAATTAATACCCAAGTGTTTGAGTTCTATTGATCACTGGTGAAGTATTTTAGAGTACCTTAATTTTGATTTTACTTCTATTTATCTGGATATTATAGAAATTTCAAAAGTCTTTGGCACTTTTATTTGGGGTCAGAATTTCAAAATCACTCAGTGTGTCAGGTTACAGGAAGGTGCAGATGATCCAGCTCCCCACAGATTACCAAGGGATCAAACAGCTGTCAGAACAGTTGTTTCTTACAGCATTAGCTCTATGATATTGAATAATTTGCATTTTTAGCTAATTGGTTGCCCCCCATGGAAAGGAGTCACAGAAGTGATTTTGAAGGATGCTTCCTGTTGATGTACTCTTCTTATTAGCATCACAACTTTTAAGCTCTGTTATGACTGTCTCCCTCCCTATGTTTTTTGTCCTTGCAGAATCATGTGAAGATCAAGTGAAATTCAGGTTCTGATTCAAAGCAAGTGATAGGTATAAACTCAGGGACATGGACTCAATGAGCTCTTGATTCTAGATGCTTTTAGAAAGCAAGAGAAAAGCTTTCCTGTACTTTATTTCTGTGGTGTGGTAAGAATTAAGTGCCCACAGTGAGCTGGAGAATGTAATCTGATGAACTGAAACACAGAAACAGGCATTATGGTTCTGTCTCTCTACCCCTTTCTTTCTTCCTTCCAGACAGCGATGCTGATTTAGCAGGAAAATTCCACACTAACAAAGCTCCCTTCCACCAGCTGACTTTTAGATATTCGTAAGAAGGCATAGCACACATGGCAGGGCTGTACCTAAGCTAGTACAGACACATATAGCTTGGGTGCTGCCAACAAGCATGCTTTTTCAGCCAGACCCCTGGGGTTGCTGAAGAAGCAGTGTAGCATTGCCACAGCTTGCACCCTGCACCTTATTTACCCCAGAATAAGGAAGATGTTTATAAATTATATGCATTCAATATAAAAGAATGAACCAAGATTCTATACAGGCCAGAGCTGCAATCAAAACTTACCTGAGATATTTAAATAATTATCTATTTAAGTCAAACAGACTTCCTCAGGTGAGCAAAATCTTATTTATCTCACCAGCCTTCTTTGGGGCTTTATGTGAATCAAGCACTGAAAGAGGACTTTGGCTGAGGAGGCACAGTTTGGGTTCTGAAAAGCACTTTGAGGTGTTTCTCTCCTAATTTCTGAAATCAACCTCCATTCTTTCCAGGTTTCTCCACCACAGCTATGCTGAGAATTAGCTCTCTACACTGGTAAGAAAACCTGTACAGTGGCCCTTTTATCTGACATTTTCCTGAACCTTTAGAGTGTACTTCAGTATGCCAATGCAGGATATGTGCTCTCTGTAGGTGTCTAAGGTAACAGAAAGAGATTATGTTAAGTACTTAGTAAGAAGCATTTTCCATTTGCAACACTCAACTTCATTTAGCTGTAATGCATGAAAGAATTGACCCACGTGGGTCTTAATCTAACCATTTAATTGTACCCCTGAAGCGTCAATGTGATGAGCATCACGGATTTTGGCACTGTTGACATTTCTTTTAAGCAGATGACAGTTTGAAAGGATGGTAGAGTATCCTTTTATCACTGCATCAGCTAAATACATTACTGAGTGATGGAAATAGCTTTGTGCAGTGGCGACAGAAAAGAAAGTGGTGGGGAAAAGGCACAAAAGGCAAGACAAATAAAAATAAACAAAGAAGCGTTAACACATGCAAGTTTTCTTAAGGCCTCTCTGATGAATTCACACTGTGAATAACTGGTGCAGTTAACTAACAGACATCAATGAGGAAATACAAAGATCCTTAAAGCTTCCTCGGACATGTCTTTAAAACAGTGTATCTTAGACATGTACAACAGTAAAGCTGAAGGGAGACAAGGACCTTTGGTTAGGCACAAGAAGGATGGCTGTGCCAGCACAGGCTCTAATATTTCAAATGAAGTCCTCTCCCATACCAATTTTTTTAGTACAGCACTTTTGTCTATTTTGTCGGCCTGAGAGTCTGAGCCCTTTTGGCAACCCAGTGCAGTGCTTTCTGGGACAGCAAGACCCAGGAATTTTCTGGAAATTTTTTTTTTTAATGGTCAGAAACAATATTTTCCAAAAGTGGTCTGTGGAAGAAGAGGACAGGAATGGGTAAGGAAAAGCTGTAGATGAGGATCACAAGGACTGTAAAAAACATGAAACCTGAGATTTTTCAGAGACTTGGGCTGCTATGAGGAATTACAAATGAACATTCTTCTGAATATCCTCTTAAGACTTTCAGCAACACATTGTGACCTTGACAATATGTTTTCTCATGCCCCAAAATTATCTGAATAGATAGCACCTCGTGAGAAGCTCAGTTGAGATTGCAAGTCATGGAAGACACAGACACCTATTGAGTCAGCTGAAATCAGGCAGCTGAATTTCCATATTTATCAACCTAGATAACCAAAATATGCTGCCAGCTCAGGAAGATCTTTATCTTGAGAATCCATTGTAGCGTTTTGTATCACAGGTTCTGTAATTGCTCATCGCTTCCTTATTGTGTACTTTCAGGGTGCAAAAAACAGTGTTTAAACATGGATAACACTAATTCAATCACATGCAGGCACCTATCTAGCATATATGTATTTGACTTAACACTGGCTACCAGCTAACTGTCAGATAACTTGACAGAGTGAGAAAATCCATTACCAATGTAGCATTAAGCTTCCAAACAGCATTAAAATGGGACTCTAGAAACAGTTCATGTGAAAAACACTGTCTGTATCTGAGAGAGCTTTTGGTCTCTTTGTAGGAAATTGGTTTGAGAAAGTGATAAATCTAAGGACACACTTACTGAAAAACCAAAACCATTTCCTCACCCAATCTGTGAATATTTTATTCCTCCTACCCCACCAAAAAACCCCAAATATTCCCTTCTGAAAGAAACAGGAATACAAACAGCATTGATCAATCAGACACTTAATGGGAGTGGATCTTTCTCCTCTCTTGACACAAAGGATGAATCATAGAAGTTTTAGGGAACCTAATTATGTCACTAAGGAAACATTGAGATGATGATACGAATGTTTTCTTCAAGCTAACATGATTTTTGTGAGAGCATTTTTTCATTTAAAAAGCACTGCAGAACTCAACTCTGGTCTATTTTTAAAATGATAGATTAAACAGAAAAATTGCAATTAAATATTATTCTGGTTGCTTTGCCACAAAGAGACAAAAGGCCAAATGTCAATTTGAAATTAAACTCATATAGAAGCTGAACAAACAATAAAGGGATGTATCACAAAGTAAATTATAGCAATTTGAGATATCCTGATTATCTTTTGCTTATTATTATTAAACCACAAGGCAAATGCAACACTCAGTCATACTGTATTTCATTATAATGCTTTTGAAGAACCTGAGGCAATAAAAGCATGTAAGTTTATGCTCAGTATGTATCCATGAAGACTTAATGGTTGCTTAATACAGATTTAAAACAGTTACAAACAGAGCTGCAGCATTGTGATATTCATTGCTGAAAAGCCTTAAACTTACAGTACTCCAGATCAGGAGCTGGTGATGTTATGTCAGTGTATGCTTACTGCATGCCTTAATGCTTGGAGTTAAGAAGCTTCTCATGGGATTCACAACACCCAGTTTATCAAGCAAAGAGATGTTTACACCAGTCCAAAGCGGAAACTAAGAGGAGGGTACTGCCAGAAACTGAGAGACTGATTTTTAAATGTGGGAACTGTCTTGAGTACTGTCTCATGCTAATATAAGCAAACAGGTTCAGGACCACCACCACAACAGGTGGACATATTCCTGCCTCCCAAATGCAGGTGCCTCTGCCAGGCTGGGACCAAAGGCCAGAAATTTCTAAGCGTATAAGACCAGATCTGCTGGTTTTTTGGTCCTCCGCATAGCTTTCACCCTTTTCCACATGAGAAGGAGGGAGTGGCCCGTTCTTTCCACCATAGGAGTATATCCATACCTGTACTAAATTAGATGCCACACATGTAGGTTTTAGTTCTTTCCAGAGCCAGGATAAATGAGATTTTTTACCACCTACTAAGAAAGTGCCTTTGTGGCAAACCTAGTACAAAATCAGTATCTACTGCCCCTGCTTCCTCTCCTCCTTGCTCTGAGTGAATGGAGGTCTGTTGGTGCTATTTAAGTGTTACTGAGCATGCCAAATAGGCCAGGTTCTTCAGGAAACTGTGGTGGAAACGCCTGCCAAATAGGTAGGTCTGTTATGGTTCCAGTGCACCTAAGATGATGATACTTGTAGGCATAGATAATAGTAAGCCTTCAGTTAAATTAATTTGTTATGGAAAATTAGGAGACTACCATCTATTAAATGCCTTAACAAGAGAGAACAGGGTTTTAATTTGGATCACGCTGTTAGGTGTTTTATGTTAAGTCACACCTGATGTGATGATAGCCATTTTGGATCTCACCCGAAAAGTTTTGCTGTAGCAAGGAGAAGACCTGTGCTGAAGAAAGCCTGTAGCTGGTAAGGTCTGAATCTTCTTCAAACAGGAACAAAAACCCTTTACAAGTTACAATGTCCTCCTTTTTTTCTGTTAAGAGCTAAACCATAGGCAGAATATGTAGGGACATACACTTTTGCATGAAATTTAGGAGCCATAAGGAAAAAAAATTGAAGTCCATGTTGAAATAAAATCTTGAGTACTCGTGGGGTTTAATTTTTCTCTCTTTTTTAATCAATTTTTGTGTACTGTTAAAAGCCCTAAAATGGAGATACAATTCTCTGAACAGTGCATTTAAGTCTGTTAATGCTGGTAAAGAAGATCTCTACTGGTGCTGCCAGGAAAAAGCAGCGGGTCCTAATAGTGGGGGACTCTGCTTTGAAAGGCATGGAGGCACCCATCTATCTGCCTGATCCGGTCTCAAGGGAGGTGTGTTGCCTACCTAGAGCATGGATCAGGGATGTTGCGGAGAGGCTGCCTGCTCTGGTAAGTCCCATGGACTATTACCGACTTCTAGTGATCCATGTGGGTGGTAGGGATGTAGACAGTAGTAGCCTGGGGGACATAAAGTAGGACTACATAGCCCTGGGAGAGGTGGTTAGGGGCTCTGGAGCTAAGATTGTTTTTTCATCCGTTCTCCAGGATACAGGGGAGGACCTTAAAAAATCCAGGAGGATTGGACAGGTTAATAATTGGTTACAAGAGTGGTGTCATTGTTACTGATATTTAGAATTTTGGTAATTAAAATTTAATCAATAGTTTATAATACTTAATTTTAATAATTTAGCATTATAAGAAATGTTTTACTGAGAAGTATGTTTGTATGGTAACCAGGTGCTGTTATGAAATTCCCTGTATAGCCCTGTACCAGGACCCAAAGGGATAGGTCAAAATCATTTCATAGCAAAAGGTAGTACAAGCAGTTTATGTAGAANTTAGCTTAGCATTATAAGAAATGTTTTACTGAGAAGTATGTTTGTATGGTAACCAGGTGCTGTTATGAAATTCCCTGTATAGCCCTGTACCAGGACCCAAAGGGATAGGTCAAAATCATTTCATAGCAAAAGGTAGTACAAGCAGTTTATGTAGAACAATGTAGGTACTGTCAAGGTCTAAATTAATGAGAGCAAAGAGAGCCAACTGTAACTGTTTATAGCTACCTGCCAAAGAGACCGTGGAATTAGGTAAAAGGTAATTCCGGCAGGAGGAGATGGTGACCACCGACTCCCTGACCACCGACCCATTTTGTACCCCAGACTCACTTCTAGAAGATTCTAACTTGTGTTGCGCAGAATCGGAAATGGGAGGAGAATATGTTGATGATTTTTGAGAATAACATGTTTATGTGTGAGTAGGCTCTATGTAAGAAGCTTGATTTTGGTGCAAGGTGTGCACGTTAGGAGGAGCTATTCCCCGTGCACCTGGCGCCGTAATAAAGAAGTGTCTGCTTATCTACATCCCATTGGTGTTGATAAGTTTCTTATTCCGGATTTTCGGTAACATCATGGTCAAGGGTTTGGGTACCTTGAACACGGGACCCAAGTTTGTAGGTCAGGTCTACTGGGGGATGGTGGGCATGCTCTGATAAATAAGGGGAAGAGTGGACTTGGTAAGAGGCTTGCCAGACTTGTCAAGGATGCTTTAAACTAGATGTGTTGGGGGAGGGGGGCGTTGTTCCATCCCAATACACCCAGTCGGTTGCCACCACCTATAAAAAATGCTCGGAGCGATGTAAAGACATTCCAGCTGCTCCAGCCAAAGAGCTGGCCTCATTTGGAGCTCGGCTCAGGTGTCTCTATACAAATGCCCGTAGCATGGGAAACAAACAAGAGGAATTAGAGATGTGTGCCCATCTGCAGGGGTATGATATAATAGGCATCACAGAAACATGGTGGGATGGCTCCTATGACTGCAGTGTTGGAATGAAAGGTTACAGGCTTTTTAGGAAAGACAGGCTTGGTAGGCGGGGAGGGGGAGTTGCCCTTTATGTTAGGGATAGGCTGGAGACTATGGAACTCTCTCTGGGGACAGGTGAGCAGTTAACAGAGAGTTTGTGGGTCAGGGTTAAAGGGAGAACAGCGATGGGAAACATAACTGTGGGGATCTGTTACAGGCCGCCTGATCAAGAGGACTCTATGGATGAAGCGCTCCACAGAGAAATAGGAAAAGCCTAACTCTCTCAGGCCCTTGTTCTCATGGGGGACTTCAACCACCCTGACATCTGTTGGAGGGACGGTACGGCCCGGCACAAGTGATCCAGGAGGTTCCTTGATTGTGTGGAAGACAACTTCCTTCTGCAAGTAATAGAGGAGC
>NDXB01021979.1:0-21594 GCA_002631895.1 Agapornis roseicollis | reverse complement strand
TTTTTTTTTTTTTTTTTTTTTTTTTTTAAATACTGTTTCTTTCTCACTGAAATTCAGAAGCAAGAATGTTAGGATATCCCTCTTCCTCATTCCCTGGCTTTCTCTGGAGGATTAAATGGTTTATAGCAAGTAAAATCTTGGTTTTATAGTGTGACCTTACACCCAGGTTGCTGCAATTTCCTCCAGATGTCTTAAGCTTGGGTGCTTTGGTATTTAATAGGAAACCACTAATGCAACTATTCCCATGACATGACTGCCCCATTTGCTTGGATATTTGTACTAGTGGTATAATATCAAGCTGTATGTATGTGAAAGGAAGCTCATACCTGAAATTGTGTGTCAGAGCAAAGGCTATGGAAAAATTGAGTTCCCAAGTTTTTGATTTTGTCCCTTATCTGTAGGATCCTTATAAAGGCTTACTCTTTTTTATCCTCTTGCTCAGTGGACTAACCTGAATTTAGTGTAAATGTATGGGTGATGTACCTGAATTGGTTTAGGTCAGCCATCAGCTATATTTCTTACCAGTTTATAATACCAGTGACACTTCGCTCAGAGGTTAGTTAGGGAAATTACTAGGCAGAAACGTCCCTGGTTTAATTCATAGCAAAGACATCAGGGATGTGAGGATGAACATGCCTTGCCTGCGTGAGGCATAGAAACATCATATTTTTCTATGATGTCATATATGACATCATTTTTATGATGTGCTCATAGAAAAATATGATATGAGGCATAGAAAACATCAAATGTTTCTGTGACTTTAAAAATGTGGATTTGTGTTTCCCATATTAATCTAGTTTGCTTTAATATTAATTTTTCCCTGTTGTTTTTTTTTTTGTTCTTAATTTTCAGGTCGCCTGATGAACAATGTCATGGAGTGTACGTATCTCATTTTTCTGAGACTGGTACTTAAGTGGCTTAAAAAGTTTTCATGCTTTTGCTTAGCTAATTTCTTGTCTGTCCTCATAGAGATGCATGAAGTATTGTCCTGCATGCTTCTAAATAACTGCTGATTTTTGTACCTGTTCAGCATTTACTTCCATGTGTGCAGGATTCTTAAAGAGTCTGTAGCAACATCAGCGTAGCCAGAATATGAGCTGCCCCTGTATCTGCTGCTCATCAGAGGGATCTTGCAGTTCTCAGGGTCACAGCTGCCTGATCATCTCCCTCTGGACTCTGATCTCAGCTGAAGCTGTCAAGCGCTGTCATTCAGAGGTGAAGTTCAATTGGAGACTGCTAGATCCAGCAGATGTTGTTTCTCTGACCTGCAAGATCCTGGCTTTAAGAAAGGTGATTGCTTTGGCTGCCATTTCTAGCTAAACACGGCAGCTAATTTCTTCACCCCTTGAAATCCAGTGGTGAGTGCTTTTAGCAAATAAAGTCCTGTAGGAATTTGTAAATGTTTAAGGATCTAATGTAGCTTACAGTGACAAAAGATTACCAGTAAGTCCATAATAAATACTATAAAAAATGTCCGTAACAAATGATTTATACAAGGCTGTTTTCTAATGAGTGTGGGCTTATTGTAGTACTAAAACAAATCGAAGCGGTATGTGTTGTGCTATGTGTTGTGCTATGTGGCACCATGAATAATGATAAGAAATACTATATAATGGATAAAATTAGACTTTTATATTTTAGAAGGTCCTTTCTTTTAGCTCTAGATATTGATGAGTGTTCAGTTATGCAACTGGCAGAGATGGGTTTTCCTTTGGAAGCATGTCGTAAAGCTGTATACTATACAGGCAACCTGGGTGCTGAAGTTGCTTTCAACTGGATCGTTGCACACATGGAAGAACCAGGTTAGTGATTGGAAGGTGTAAGTTAAACTCAACTCTTGATTGTGCATTTTGGCAGTCAGTAGAAATTTTATAATGTGTGACAGAAGCAACGGGCACCTTCCCCACCCCAGGAAACCTGGAGGTGTGAGTGGATTTTCCTAAGCTGTTCCTGGGATATGCAGATCTTTACCATTGTGTGGCGTCCTCTGCCTAGAAGACAACAAACATAAGCTACAGCAAAAGTACTCTCCTGTCCTCACTGATCATGTGGGCCAGCTCTCTGTTTTCTGCCCTTTGCTTAGGTCCGTGCTGCTAAGGGGGAAGCTGACTTGTGATCAAGTGTAAGTACAAAGTATCCTGTGGTCCGGATGCTTTTCTTCCATATCAGCCTCCTCTAGCTCAGGCTAGAGCATTCATGATGTACTTAGAACTTGGGCTACCTAATGGTGGACAGGGCTGCTAGATGTTCTCCACTTCTGTGTTTCATCCATGCAAAGTCTGGACTCATGATTCAGCGCTGAGTATATCTGAGCAATTCCTTACCAGGAAACTTGATTTGGTTGAGTTCACACTTCACCGTGGGCTTTTGTGTTGCTTATGTGAACAGGGAATAAGTTTCATTGGGGCTTAACTGCTGTATTTCAGCTATGGAATCAGTTGATTTTACAGCTATCTATATATCAGCTGGGTGTCAACTTCAGTGCCATCATTGTTTCCATACTCTGCTACTTTGCTGTAATTTTTTCACTTCTGTGATGTGCGAGGTTATTACAGATGGCTCAGTTTGTCCAGCATTGTAATGTGCATGTTTGTTTTGTTGTTTTTAAGGCTTTCCAGGCATCTAAATCCCAAGTGGTCCAGTGAAATAAACTTACGGTGATTTTGGGACTGCTTTTGAGGTCCTATTTGTTGTTTGTTGATTTTCCATTTCAGTGGGACAAAAGAACAAACTGATGAATGTCTCTTTGTTTGTTCCAGACTTTGCTGAGCCATTGGTCATTCCTGCATATGAAGAAGTTGCTTCCAATGGAGCAATTGCACTTGGAAGTGTTGGGCTAGATAACCAACCTCCTGAAGAGATGGTTGCAATTATAATTTCCATGGGCTTCCAAAGGAATCTGGCAATTCGAGCGCTGAAGGCAACAGTGAGTTCCAGGAGTTAGTTATTGGTAGCCCTTGGGTTTCATTTCGTGTTATGTGCCTTGTCAGACGTGCATGCTCAGATGCCTTTGAGATGTGTATAAAAATCCAGTTAGTGGGTGATGCACATAGAGCTATGCCTGACTTGACTGGGTTAGAGTAAGAAAGGTGGTTTATATTTCACATGAATGTTGAATGTGGAGGAGAGTGAGAAAAACTCAGCTTCTTTTACCATCTTTTGAGAAACAACCTGGATGCCTAAAACCTGCATCTTCAAGATGAGAACCTGGGGGTCATGGGGATTAGTTTCTTTTCCATCTGTCAAGCTTCTGCAGAGTGACTGTTGAATACTGTTTTCATGAAGGTAGAGTATGTATCTTACAAATTGTGCATGCTGTTGAACAGGAGCCTTCCTCTCTTCAAAGAGCAATTAGCAGTAGCATGAGCTAGAGATCTTATTAAAGGCTGCTCTTTTGCTTGTTTGATTCACAGAACAATAATTTGGAGCATGGACTGGAATGGATCTTCAGCCACCCTGAACTCGAGGAAGAAAGTGAGCCTGCTTTGGACATGATGGATATGGACAACAATGCTAATGCCAGTATTGCAGAGACAGGGTCGGAGGGACCCAGGGTCAAAGACGGGTCTGGAAGTAAGTTGTTCTTCAGTGTAGAACTGGGTATTATGTTGTTGTGTCAAACCTATGCCATTCATAGATCTCCTTTCTGTTTTGAAAGTAGTTATTGTGGGTTTTTTGGATGTGACCCAGACAATTTACTTCAATCTTGCTTCTGAGTCCAGCTCTGGGGGGCTGCTAGATTCCTTGGGCTGCATTTGCTCAGAAGACTCCCTGGACTCACTGAATAACCTGAGTCAAAGTTTCTTGTTGCCACAGCATATAATTCTCTATTGGCCTAGCTTTATTTTTTTGTCTTATTGCTATAAGATAAAAAGACAAACTAGGTTGTTTAAATCCTCAGAAGCCGAGCACCCTAAAGATAATGTTGCTGTTACAGTCCTGAGTTTTTGTCCTCCTGTGGTCTGATGAGAGACTTGATAATTCCTTCAACAAAGTTTCTTAATCTAAATACAGCAGGTATAGTTGGTATCCTGCGTGTACTGTTTAGCTATTTTCGTTTATTTTTGTTTGGTTTTGTTTGTTTTTCTTTGAGATCCTCGGTCATACTACTACTGAATAAACCACAAGATGGGGCTAATGTACAGCAAAGTTGTGAAGTAGGTAAAGAGCGTCTTGTAAGTGTAGAAGCATTAGAGTACCAAAGCTCAGTGATGGTTCTAAAATAAGTGTATCACAGGATGATTTTTGAAGTGTCTTGAGTGACCAGTTCAAGCAACAGAGTATGTTCTGAACTTGTACCTCTGACCTTGGCTGCAATGGTCTTACAAGGAAAAAAATAATAAAAATTAATAGCCAATTTGATTTTTATTTCTATGGTTGCTGTTCTTATACAAGAATATTAATTTCTTTGGTCTTTATAACATTAAAAACAATCTTAAGTCTCTTGGAGACATTGGAAACATTGATTATCATAAGGTTAAAAAAAGATATGGAATAATTATTTTTTGTGGTACTTAGCCTTTATAGACTGAGACCATTTACTGAGTGCCTGAAATCGTGATAACCAACATGATACTGTAAAATGGCTCCAGAAAGCCCTCTCCACCAAAATCCAGGCCCTTGTCCTTATGCAATATCCTGAAAGAAGGTACCCTTTTACTTTTGGTGGTAATTTGGGTGAATGGCATGAATGGGTGGGGAGAAAGAACCAATGTTGAGCTCTCCAGAGACATTAACCACAAAATTTTTCTTCATGCAAAAGCAAGAGGGGTCTGTGATCACACTTACAGACATAGCTAATTTGTGTGCAGAGTGAATGCCGTACCTGGCACTTTCTGTGGTGCTCTCTGTGAACTGGGAATGAATCTACTGTTTTCTTTCCTAGTAGGGGCTGTGATCACAGCCCTGCTGTATGTGCACAGATCTATGTGGGTTTGATTTGAATTGTTTTGATTTTTGACAGTGAATCTGGCTGCTAGTTAAAGCGAGAATATGCTGTAGTCTTAACAGAAACTGTTTGGGGACGCAGAATCTAAGTTAGGAGTGCTTAGCTTTCCCTCAAGTCATATTGTAATTTTAGTAATAAAAGATTTATGGTCCCATTTGTATTTCTTAAACAGAATACGAGCTGTTTGGGTTCATCAGCCACATGGGAACATCCACAATGAGTGGCCACTATGTTTGTCATCTCAAAAAAGAAGGAAGGTGAGTGGAATTGGGAGAGACACAAATGGATGAACAAATGTTTTCTTTGAAGCGTACATCTCTACAGAGCAGGGTGGCAGGCAAACATGAATGTTGTTACCAGGTATACATTTCCCACCAAAGAAATGGATGTTGTTACAGACTGTAGATGTGATGAGTCAGTTCTGATACGGCCGAGGTCTGTGCTGAAATGTACCATCAGCTCTACCGTACTTGCTGTTCCAGATCTGTTGATTTTGGGGCATCAGTTCTGTATCTGGCTTCATTTATTTGAGCTTCCCCCAGCTTCTTTCATTCTCCATCAGTAGAAACCCATCAAACTATAGGCTGATATTAGTACTGCTAGTACTGCAATACTGATCTTGGCTGTGAATTTTATATGCTGCTATTATTTGGCATTGGGAATCTCTGATTTTCCTTCACTTGAACTGCAACTACACATTCCTCTGTATGTCCCTCATCCTTTCCAGTTCCTGACTATGTCAGTAATCCAACTTTTTCTGTTTCTCTGATCTTTTATTCTTATGGCAATACCTAATTTTAGATTTTAAGCTCTTGAAGTCTGAGTCAGAGAAGTCCCTGATGAACTTGTGATGATTTTTATACACATGGAATGCAATCAATCTTGTTTTCCTTTCAGGTGGGTGATCTACAATGACCTTAGAGTCTGTGCCTCAGAACGACCTCCCAAAGACCTGGGATACATTTATTTTTACCACAGGATACCAAGCTAGGCCTGAAATCTCTTACTTGGCCTTAAAAAGCCATAAGCCTTTTTAACCAGCCCAAAACCCCATACAATAAAAAAGAAAATCTAAAACCCACAGAAGACTCCTAGCCCTTGAGCTGCCAAAAAGCAAAGGACATCATGGGATATTTATAGTTTATTTAAAAAGTCATTTGATGCTGCCTTAAGTGTTACAGGGCAAATTTCTATTAGGTGATGTATATTGTTTTAAATTTGTACACGTTAAAGGATACCTTAAGGCCATGCAGATTACTGGTGGAGTTTGCAGCTAGTATATGGAGAAAACAGAAGTTTCAGGGTTGAACAAAAGTAGCCCATCAACTGGGGTTCAGCCCAGCTCCTGCCTGTTCTGTCCATGCATCTGTTGAAGACCACAAAGAAAGACTTGCACCTTTGGTAAGTGGGAACCAGTGTTTTCAACCAGAGACAAGACTACTTAGATAAATCATGTTGCGTTTAGAATTGGAGGGGGTATGTGAGTGTAATTCAGAATAGAATGTCTTATTTGAGAGATTATTTTTGGTGTAGTGAGAAAATTCCAGCAGATACAATTAGAGTTATATCTGTTGTAATTCAGCTTCATAGTATTTTGGTTTGCCTTTTTGATGCATAAACCTAAGAAATAAATGGAGATGGAAGCAATCTCCTTCCAGTCCCTGCACGTTTTCTTAGAAAGAGAAATGGTAGATTTTATTTTTGCAGACACAGGTTTCTTCATCTTCTCTTAAATGTTTCTTTTGCAAGTTCTTCCAACAGATTCAGGATTACAGATGGCTAACGGAAGCAGACTTTCTGACTATAAAACTAAATGCATACCCTTAGGAAAGCCAAGGGTATTATTTAAATTTCATCTTCTTATGAAGGAGGTAAAGGAGGTGTTAATGTTTCATTATATTTATTTCAGGAAAATTTTCATCTTGACCACTCACATTCCATCTGAAATCAACTTGACAAAGCACTCACAGTGCAATTCTGTTTTCTGCCAAAGATTGCTTAAATACTTAGTTCTATCCATGAGTGGGGGAAATGGCTTAGTAAGATTGCTGATTTATTGATTTGCTCCTCTCTCCTTTCACCCTTGGAAAATCCCAAACCATCAAAACCAAACAACAAAAACCCCCCACCTTAAAGTGTTTCAGCTTTCTTAAAACTTGCAAACACACCAATAATCTGATCTCTTTAACAGACACATTCTGAAGGGGTTTTTATATTCTTGGCAGGTATAAAGGTAGGGGCTGGCTTTTCCTGCCTTTCTTGTGAGAGGGGGAGTAGCGGTGTTATTTCAGTTTGTGTCACAGGTGCAGGCAAGAATATGTATGTGGGGTTTTAAACTGTTTGAGAATACTAGTTCTAGAAAAAGTAAATGGTGAGTGTGAAAACTTTCACGATTCCAAAATCCCCTCTGTTGGCCACTGCTTAGAGACTGTTGCTGAAGTTGCTTCATATAATCTTGCTGAGCCCTGAAAATAAATTGAAATGGTCAAAAATAAAATAAAAAAATAAAATTCTCCTTACAGAGCTCAGGAGAGGCAGGGAGGTGTTAATTACGTTTGGTTTGCCGTTAGTGCCTGCAAGTTTAATAGCAAAATTCAGGCAGCTACACGCTACAGAAGAGAACCTAAATGAAAAATGATGTTCTGAGTAAGGCATTTTATTTTTTCCAGTAGAGTTTTTCCTTTGGTCGTGTAGCCTAATGCAGAGCCAAAACCCACGGCTGGGTGGGGTTTCTTTTTCTTTTTAAATCAGTTTACGATCTTAAAAGATTATGGGAGAAATTTTAGTGCAATAATTCTGTAGAGTCTAAATGGTGCCTAATTGCTGGGAAAGCTTCCTGCACTTAGTGCTCTTATTGACACAGAAGAGTGGCAACCCAGCACATTAATAAGTGGCTTCTCAGATTCAGCTGCCTTGTCGTTATTGAGCCACCAGTTCTGGATAAAAAAAAACACTGCCAGTAATTTTTTTGCTTCTTCCAGGTTTTAAATATTTGTGTGTTTCACCAGAAAGTGACAGATTTGAAAACGAGATCCGCAATTTATGCAGTGATGCACCATCTATTTAAAGTGAAAGAATAAAACTTCCATGTATGTTTGTGCATTTTGGCAGTAGGAAAAGGACAGAAGGCTTCTACCCCTTTGCTTCTGTTTTTAATTTTATTAATTTTTTTCTTTTTCAATGCCCAGTTACATTCTGAAGAAGCTCAGCAACAGCTTCCCTCTCACCTCATGAACTTATAGGGTTGTTTTATAAGCAAAGATCTGGTGGGCACTACTTTTTTAGTTAGAAGCATTGGGTAAATGAAGGTCAACAGAGTAGTTCCCATGTTCATTACTAAACTGGAAACATTGCTGGTCTTGTGGGATTAAGGATGGAGCTTGGACGGTTGCAAACCATTTGTTTGGTACATCCTGAAACTGGGGTGCTGTGGGACTGGTTAATGGGAGGCACACTTAGAAAGCTGGCTCATGAAAAAGGAGAGAGCCATTCACTGGCTGTGATAGGTGAACTGTAGCAGCTAAGCTTCTGAAATTCCTTTCAGTTCATCACTCTTGCATACTGCTTGCCTACCAGTGAATCAGAAATGCAGGGAGCAGCTTAGAGGAAAGGCTTATGGATTGTCTAAAATACAGCACTTGAAAAATACATTAAAACTTCTTCAGCTATTTAAGAAATTATTTTATTATCTCCCAGAGTGGCTTCCCTCCTTTTTCAAATGGCCAGTTAAGAACATGTTATTTTTGTAATGGGTTGTATGTTAACATCATAAATCTGGAGGAGCAGGGTATGAACTCCTGACTTTTTAGACTAATGTGGGGAGAGGAGTTTTGTTTTAAACTTCAACATGCAGAAGCCACACTCAGACTGTACTGAATAGTTGACTGATTTATCCGGCTTTGCCTGCTAAAATTTGTATGCACTCAATGGTGTTGAGCCAGGCCTTGATACACAACCCTGGGCAGTGGCTGGTGGGGAAACTCTGTGTCTAGGTACTAAAAAGGGGTCAGGTGTGCTGAGAGCTCCTTGACAAAAAGGATGGAGGAAGAAAAATCACTGTGAGCTGTTTGAGACAATCTAACCTGAGAATTATGGCAAGCCAGGACTTCACAGCAAATAGGAATGTTTTTCTTTCTCAGACTGATTTTTACTTTTTCACATGATACATTTAGGTTAGGGTGCAAGGAGGAAGAATTCAACAACTTTTACTTGTTCTCCTTTTCTACTCTTATTCCTAGCAGTGTGCTGGATCCAGTAGACCTCTCATTCTGAATCAGTCTTCCGTCTCCAAAATGTGTAGACTTTAACTCCTATTTAATCTTCCTAGCTAAATTATAATTAAGATAAAAAAATATTCTAAAGCTGTAGCTTAAAAACAAGTCTAGATGTTTCTCGACTGCTATCCCTTGTAATTTGTAGTGGGTTCAGTGGCATTACTTCTGACTTTGGTTTAACAGAAACCAGCAACAGCCCATTTATTTATTTCTTTTTCATTTGGGCAGCCTCCCCTGGGTCGTAGCACACATTCTGAATACAGATGCAACCAGAGCTTGTTAGATTGTTTTAGAAGCATCTCCAATTCATTCCTTTTGTTCTCCATCCTGGCAGCAGCCATTTTTATCTTCTTTGTTTTCATGCATTGAAAGACTATGCAAAATGTGTAACTGGACATAGCTATTTATTCTTTTTCCCATCACCTTTCCTACCTTAATGGCTGAGGTCAGTTTCTGATTTCTGTTCATTTTTGGTGGTTTTACTGTTGTATCCTGGAAGTGTCTGTACTGGTTTACTTTGCACCATTCAGAGCTGAAGCACTGTTAACATTTTGGAGAGTATTTGTCTGTGATGAGAATGGTTGTGAATGACATTGTTGCTACTGTTTTAAATTAAAAAATATTCTCACATCTTGCGCCTGTGTGGATTCTTGCTTCTGTCTTTCCTGTCTGAAGAGAAATACATTGAAAATGTTTTCATTTTGCCTTTTTTTTTACTCTTTGTGGTCATGTTTTGTGTTTTATTTTTTAAAAAAACCTGTATGGGGAGCAGAGAGGTTTGTAACAGTCTTGATTTCTTGTGACTCATGGCACTTGTATGGATTGGAGGGGGTAGGGGGAAATCCCACAAAAAACCCCAAGCCCTGAGTCGATATAAAACTTGGCAAAACTAGAAATGATTTAAGGTAAGATTTGGGTTTTTTTGCTTTTAACTTTTAAGCTGGCTTGATACTCTTTGAACACAAGAGTTGGCAATGTTCATGTGGAAGAGTGTTGTCACTCACTCCTAAATTCCTGCTTTGTCTTGGTCTGTGATTCATGATACTCATTTAGAAATTTCACCTGCTATTCAGTAAAGGAGAAGCCTTTTTTTCCTGATGTTTAATGGCTTTATATAGCAGTGTGACCATTGGGATTCTTTGGTAGATGCCAGAATTGGCCAAGAAAGAAGACTGCAAGATGGCAACCCTTTCATCTTTTTATAGGATCATGGGACCAGGAACTGGAGGAGAGGTGAGAGGTAAACCTATTGGAATACAGGTGACATAGAGGGCATGTGAGATGTTGAATGATGAGAAAGTTAGAGATGGTTGAGCTCCTGAAGGCCAAATTTAATTACCTGTTTTGGTTTCTTTTCTATCACAGGTGACCTTTGTGACCATCTCAAGTCATGCTCTGCTGTGTTCACACCACTTGTAGCAACTGGAAGATGTGTGAAAATATGGCTCCTTGTGCAAGCTAACCATCTCTGCTCAGACTTCGTGCAAGAATTTCCTGCACAGGATTTGTACCTGTTAACTTTTGCAGACTGCTTGTGGAAAGAAGTATTAGATAACTGGCAAGTTTAACACCACCCCTGGTTTCTACTCCCCCTCAGTAAAGTGGGAAGTAACACCTCTCTGTCCTGCAGGTGTGCTACAAACATAACAAGAGAGGCACCGAAAACTGTCATGAAAGATGAATGCTATAAAAATATTAAAGACAGTGCATGACTGACAGCTGGTGTGGGGCAGGTGATTCTATTTTCAGTCTTCTTTACCAGAAACTTTCCCACTGATTTTTTTGAGCAGTTTTGTATGTAGCGTTTAGTACTAATGCTTTTCTCCCAGCCACTGTCTTCGGCTCCATTCCTGGTCTGTGTTTGCTACAGAACATGTAACTAATGGGCATTACTCCTATTTATTAGCACATGTGGGCATTACTCCCATGTATTAGCACATGTGAGCAGCAAGAACTAAACTAACAAAATCTCCTGGCAAAACATGACAGTGTTGAGAGCACCTGTACTTGCATCCTGAGGATCAGTGTGGTTTTAGTGTTGGTTCCCTTCTTTATTTTTCTGGAAGGTTCTGCGTAAAGCCATTAACTTTGACTTTCCTGACAGAACTTTATTTCTACAGGCTAATCCTGGCTGACTTTCATGGAGTTTTTGTTATTGTCTGTTTGCTTGTGATTTGTTTGTTTGTCTTTCTGGAGCATCACACAGGTCCCTTGAGGTAGTCTGCCTTCAGATCCATGCCAGTGTTGTCCAGATTTGCCAATAGCCCTTTGCTGTAATGTCACAGCCCCTTTTCTGGTTGTCATCTTTTCTGTCCACAGTGGTGTACAGGAGTTTTATGTCCTTCTTGTGCTTGTGCTCGTGTTAGTATCCCATAGCAAAAACGTAAAGATGATGTAATTTCTACTCTGTCAGTTTCATCACATGAAAGCCAAAACTGAAAACCAGCCAACTCCTACTGTGATTGATGGGAAGTTGCTTAAGTAACAATTTCAATCACTGAAAGTTTGTGGGGTTTTGTAATTTTTTGTTTTGCTTCATATGAAGTGTATGTGCAAAATCCTTTGGGCCAGACCACAACCAGTATAAATCCCAATTGTAAGTATAATTATCAACATGTGGCAATAAAAATAGATTAGAAAAACAGCTCTACCACAGAGTAATGATGAAGTTTTGAAAAATGATAATAAAAAAAAGCATCCTCTGGGCTCTTAATTTTTAAGCAGAGAAGCATGCTCACATCATAAACAATGGGATAGAACACCTCATTACAAATAATTCTTTATTCCAATTGGAGAAGTAGATCCCTCCTCTCAGTTCAAGTATTTATAGTCAAGACTGTTTTCAAATTCAAAAGAGATTTTGAAATATTTGAAGCCACAGACAAAGTTTATTATTAAACCATATTTAAAAATCGCACAGTTATAAATACAGGTAAATAAATACAATTTAATATGTGGAAAAGAACCCAAGGAAGGCATGCCTCCATTATAGTACAAAAATACTACATTAAATGTGGCGCTCTGCAAATAGTCATCTATGACCTTAATAAATTTAACACATCCAATATGAGCATCATTCCTTTTTGAGGAAATAGATTATTTTAAACAGCAGTGCACAAAAAGATCAAATTAAAGCATCAGTAAACTACAGGTCTGTGTTTAATATTATGCACAGCTGATAATGCACTAAGTATATGGAGGAAAAGTTACCTGTAGTAAGAAACTAATCTTTTACTCTGTATGTGCTTACACTCAGATTCTCAATCTGGGTCAATATGAACCTTGGAAACGGAATGTAAACATTCAGGTGTAGGGCTGAACTCCCACCTCTGCATCCACTGCCCACTTCATTGCTAAGCCTTACACTTACACTTAGCTATCCACACAAAAAAGTTAAGTGAGCAATGTAAGTCTTTGCAGCAGCAGTGCCTTCAGATGGCCCAGGTGAAAGTATCTGCCAACCCTATAATCTCTTCTTTCCTGTATGTTGGCTTAAAAATAAAGCCAAAAAAACTGATGCAAGATCGCCAAGATTTTCAAACAGTTTACAGCATAAAGAAGAAGCTGCACAGAATGCCTCTCAAAACTAGTTTTCTTCTGCTCTAGATACATTATACTCAGATATATAAAATATACTTACAAATGCTTTTGATTTTTCTGAGTTTACAATAGATTACTGATATTAAAAAAGCTATTTAAAGTTTTATTAATGTTGATGGCATTCTGTAAATGTGGAAGGGGAATAAAGATCAAAGCACATTAAGTCTTGACCATGCAAGCTTGCTCAATGGGCTGTCACTTGTGCAAGCATTCATAAAATTAAGGTTTATTTTAGGAAAATCAGATTCCTTCAGTCTCTTTCCCATGTCTAGTACCTACTATTTTGTAGGCTGAGACTTTGAAACTTTCTGTGGATTCTGCGACATGCTTGTTTTCATTTTGCCTAGGTTTGTTCAAAGTTTCAGTGATTTCTTCATGCGTGACATTTGTTTTCTCTCATTTATTTCACCAGTCCAAATCCAGTAGAACTATAATGAAGGAATCTGATTTCTAGCCTAGATAAGGTTTGACTAGTAGGTAGTACTGTATTGCATACCACTTTTTTATTTTTCACAACATGCAGTGCATTTTGTCTATCACTTATCTGTGAATACTCGGTATTTTATAAGCATTTATTACATAAATGCACTGTACAGACTGCTAGGATGACAATATTGGTGATCAGAAATGCGTTTTTCAACTGAGAAGGTTATTCATGAGAAGTAACTAATACATCTCATTTTGCAGATGAATATTTGGGCAAAGGAGATGTAAAACTAGTTTGTGTTTCACTTCAGTTCTCACTGGCTCAAACAGGCGGTGATTTAGGCTTCAGGCTTTGCATCTGTGGCTGCCAATAATTTCATTGGTTATTATTTCTGTTGTGCTGGCTTTTGTGTTATGGAGGCCTGTCCTCTATGGATGTTCCTAGCATCACCTGTCTGATCTGCTAGTGTTGTCAGGGTCCTCCTTTTCACCTGACAGACAGGTCCAAGTCCTCTAAATTGGCTCATTAGCTCTTCATGTCCTCAGTTTTCAGCGGAATTCAGTGGCTGGAGCAGATACTCAGATCCTCTGAAGTTTTATGTGTATATATTTCAAACAGGACAGTTGGACACTGAGCTGCCTTCAGAGCTAGAGGGCAACTTTGACAAGCCTGGCCATGGTAAGTAAGTGTGGACTGAGACAATAGTTGTTTCACTGATTCTGGGAATCTTTTTCTGTGGTTTGGAGAAGAAAATGTGAAAGTCTAAACACCTGCTTCACAGTGAAAGCTGTACACATTTAGCTTTTTAATTCTTAAGAGGATACTAAAACATGTCTGCCAAAGCTGTTACTACTTGTCTGTCATTAAATAAACACTTTAAGCAAACATGAAATGCACAACACAAAGTGATTTCTAAGGATGGGATTTAAAAAGGGCTCTGCATTTGGTCTAGTATGTTCCAAGTAATGTGAACAACTCAGTTTTGAGTTTGGCAGATGCAAAGTACTTTTAAAATATCCCATAGAAGATACCAATCAATAGTTTAAAAATACCCTATGAGTTGGCCTTCTGCATGCATTCTGTAAATGTATATTCAAGTATTATTATTGCATGCTTTGTGTTAATATTTCAGTGTGGTTATTAATGTAATTGCATGCAATATTCTCATGAGGTTTTGTCATTGGAACCTCCCCCTCAATATTTTTACAAATGCTATGTTTCATCACATCATAAGAAAGTACTATTAGATACAGATAGGTGTATGTGTTTACCTGAAGATAGATCAATTCTTGAAACTGACATAAACCACTATATTGCAGCAATAGACATTGCAGTTTAGAAGATAGGCAAGAAATGAGCCTATTACTTTAATTGGAAAGCTGTACTCCATAAATAATCACTTTGAGTTCAGTACCTGTGTATCATGTGCAGTGGTATCAGAGGCCAGCCCTTGTCCAGTCACTGAATACGGGCACATGAACTGATCATGCCAAGTGTGAAGGACTTCTGTGAAGACTACAGACTTTCAGTGTTCAGCAGCTTGATGGATCAGACTTACAGGTCATAAATACTCATAAAGCTTTGCAGAGGAGAGGGCCATTCACAAGCTGGGGTTGGGAGAACAATATGTAACTGTGTGAAATATAAAATAGAAGACTCAAAGCCACATGTAGTCAATTACCTGGCAGTGATAAACTACCTCTGGAGAAAGAAGGGAGTAACAGGAAAGGGAAACAGGGGTGAGAGATGATGATAAACCATTGTAACATTAATTTGTCATCATCCCATAGATGCTGCACAGTTACCTTGAAATGTCTCCAAGTCTCTTCTTTGCTCAAATTGCTAGTCTCTTGTGTGAATTTAAAGTTTGTTTCCTTAAGTAGATCTGAGCAACCTTGTGTTCATATGCTACCTTTCAATTTACATGAGTGATGACCTGACCGATGTGGTCTGTGGGACAGCAGCAATCCACTGCTCTTTGGCAGTGCCATCACAGGCAGTGGCTTTTAATTGCCTGTCTTCCTTCCTTGCACACCTGAGCAAGTCAGAGATGGCAGGAGGTTTTGACCTGGTTTAGCTCACAGGGAGCACTGAGAACAGGACCCAGATTTACCATGTCACTCTCAGGCTCAGTCTGCTACTATTCAGCAGCTGCCTTGCTTATCCTGTCTCGTGCTTGATTAGAAGTTTGAGTAGATGAATTTCCTCTTCAGGTTAAAGTGCTGCAACCTCCTCATGTTTCCTCTTCTTATTTCAGCCACATATACATGCTTGATGCTGAATATTTGAGAAACACTGTGAGGAAGTCAGATCAAAGCTGTATCTAATCATGTCTTCTGCACTTACAGTGCTTGGCAGTGGAGGCTAAAGGAGGACAATAAAGCTCAAGATATTGAAAAAATCTCGAGAGGTACCAAATGCTGCTGAGCCTGAGCTGTTAGGGTGAAGTGAGCTCAGTTACCAGCCACTCCCCCACACCGACCAGGCCAGAACTGGTGTCTAGTGTAAGGAGATGTGACACTGTCCTCTATCTGCTTTAGTCTTTCCCTCATGCGGTGTCTTGGTCAGTGGTACATGGTTAATTGGAGCAAATATGCTAACCTCCAAGGGTGTGCACAATCTCTTTGGATAGGCTTTGTAGCCTGTGTCCAGTACAGCAGGATTGCAGTGCTTGTGATGAACTGGGGGCCTGAGTATCCCCATGGGAGGCAGAGTTCAGCCCTTTGATTTGTTTCTAGGTTTACACAGACAATTTTTCTCACACCAGTCCTGTGGGTGTGGACACGTATCAGTCGATGAATACAGTTTTGAGCAATGCATACTCGGTCTGTTCCTTTTGGAGACATTAGGATTTGCATTAGGTTTTCCTAACAGAATTGCTGTATTACTCACCTACATCATAGAGGTTTAGCGAACTGGTATCTGTATCAAACGCCCTTTGTCATTCTGACTGAGAAGTCAAGCAGTTAAGTTGGTTTTATTTTATTTGAAAGATATAAAAATACAGCTCTTGAGCAGCCAGTTCCTCTGGATAAGTACTGATTATCCTACACCACAGCACAGAGGATATTCTGGAAGAATTTGTGTGATGGCAGGGCATCAAGCAAAATGTAGGCATATTGCTTTTGCCTTATGGCCTCTTCTCAAAGATGCCTCCCTTCTTTTTTATCACTTTCCAGATTCAGTTGCACTACACCTTCTGCTCTGCCTTATCACACATCACTATCAAAGCAAAGGAGCAAAGTATTATCAGAAGATATGCATACAGCAGCCCACTTAGCTAAAACAATACACCCAGTCCTTGATAACAAATCCTTAGAGAAAGTTGCAGGAATCAGTTATGAAACGCTTGATAGCTGAATAGGAATACATGTGTAAAGAATGAATTAATAAAGCGCTACTAAAAAATTCCAGTAGCAGTTTCAGCATCTGTATTCTGTGGGAGAGAGTGTGAGGTAAGCCTTTTATTTTTTAATGAAAATTGATTATTTTTATTTAACAAGCTATAGATGCAGTGATTACACTGTCTTACCTGGAATTTTCCTTTAAGTGGTTGCTTAAAATAACAGATAGCTGCAAGAAACATTAGGTTTGTACTGCTGAAACTGTCCAATTCCCACAGAGCTGCTTTCTCTGTGATCTTTGAGCTGGATTTTTCTTTTAATGCTGTTTGTAGGAAATGTGCTATTTGTCCCACTTTAACACATTTCAGTACCTATTCTATACCTATTTCTGACCGCAGAGCAACATAGTAGCCATCTGATTAGGCTTTTTATCTTTCACTGTATAGGAAAAATATCAGCAACTGAAAACTATTACCTTAAAAATTTCTATTCCTGTCTTTGATTGACACATTCACCTTGAGCTAAATGTGTTTGATTGTAGCTGAATTAATCCCTTCATCATGTAATGCCCCAATACTGTTCCCCATTCATCTAGTCAGAGAAAATTAAGATGATGTGTGTGTGTATATATATATATATACACACACACATACACACTTTTAGGCAGCTATGAATACTGATGTTATTGAAGGATTTAGTCTGCTATTATGGAGATCACTGAGACTTTTGTTACTACTTGCTGTAATAGCAGGATCAAATCTTAGTCTCAGTCCCACAAGCATACAGACCAACTTTTTCAGGGAAAATTTTCCCTTGAGCATGATCTGCAGTCCTATGAAAATTCTTCTTTATTTGCAATAAAGTTCTGTGGTTCAATATGTTCTGAAATGTCATCATTTACGTACAACATGTATGTGCATGCACATGCATGTATGTGTGCAGTACCTGATGATATTAGAATGATCTTTCTAATGGATATCGCAGTTTATACTGTATTTGCATTTTCTAAACACAAGAATATTGAAAACCTTCTCATCACATTTCAGGAAATGATATTTGGTCCTCTATGCCAACAAGGCTATCCTGTACATTCTGTTGTTAGTAACTAAAAGCATAGCACTATCTTACAAAAAGAAAAATTAAAGTGCATAAGTACATAGTTGCAGATCCTGCTATGAGCCCCTTTGAAGCAGATGTGCTCTGTGCAGGATCAGGGATAGCTGGTTTGAACAGCAACAGTTCTAGTGCAAATTACCACTTCTGCTGGCAACACTTGGCCTTCCCATACGTACATAGCCTAATCCCATAGACCTCCATGTATAATGTTTCTCTTAATGTTGCACATGGTTTACAACTCTATGAGCCTACAGGATTGGGCCCAAATTAATTGAAGTTACATTTGGAAGCAAAAATTTTCTCGATTGCCAGCTAATAAATATTTCAACCAAAATACATCCATTTTACATGCATCTGTTCTCAGGGCTATCTTAAAAATGGACCTTGAGAGGACTTTTCAACAAAGAAGCCAAAGGATAGGGAATCCACGTAGGGCAAAGTGATGTCAGCACAGTGCGATGAGCTAGTAAGCAGGTTCGTTGGATGCATTGCTTCCATTCTACTGTGAAATCATGATTATCTAGCTTTGCTTTTAATATGTTTTTCTTTGTATAGCTGTGTATATATTGAGAGATAGAGCTTGCATGGGATGAAGATCCTTTATAAATGGCTACTTCATATAGTTCAGGGCTTTGTCAGATTAGCCACAGCTCATTTCAATCCTTTGAGTTTGAATTTATGTACAATATTTTGTGCTTTTGAACTTTTTAAGTAATGTCCAAGGGAACTTCCTTACTGATCTACAGCCATGATTTTTTGAAAAATGTGGTCTTGTTGAGATGAGATATAAAAGAGTTCTCTGTTTCCTAATACAATATAATCAATTTGTGGATACTTTTTATTATGGCTCTAGATTAAAAGCTCTTAACAGAATGTCTAGATCACCCACATTGGCAGCTTGAAATAGTTCTGGCTGGTCCATCATAGATAGAGCAATTCGAAGTGCTGCCCAAATATTGCCTGATAGAGCAGGATGGGGAACCTGTTGTTGATTTCTGCTCTTTCTTTGCAAACAGAGAGCAGTGAGAAAATTGCTGACAGCCTCTCTGTAAGGAAGAAGACAAAAGAAAGAAGCAATGTAATTTGCTTAACAGCTAGAGTAAAACCTTAGAAAGTTCTATGCTGGACTCAAGTACATTATTTTAGAATGTAGTTCACCAGTCTCTTTATGTTACTTTTTCTTGAGTTTCTTTAAACAAATGGATGTGGTGGCTAGTAATACAGAGCTCAGTCTGTTCGTACATCTAGGGGTATTGTCTTCATTGCTGTGTAGCTCCTCTTCACCTTGTCATCAAGCTTACGCTGACAGTTGGATTAAGCACCCTGGAATCACCCTTGATTCCTGAAGAATATACTCCCATTGTTTATAAGAAGAGTACTTGGTCTTAGAGCTAAACAAAATATTTTAAGCAGCTTCCTGAATGCGGGACTTATTTTCTTTTAATAGAAATTTAGTAGTTCTGTTATGTAGAGTTTGTGGCTATAAGAAAAGTATTATTGATTTGTTAGTACTTTTTAAAAAATAATTATAAATTTTTAAATAGCTGAGATTATGGAGCTATAATCTGATATTTCTTTTTTAATTAGATAGCTCCAGCTAGAAAATGAATCTTCACATTGTAGTTAAGATTCCTCACTTTTTTGTTTGCATGTTTTTGTAACTTACCTGTATGCCCCTAGGTTGATGCAGCTTATCCCTAAGTTGTATCTGGACCTAATGAAGCCAGGTTGAATTTCTAAAGCACGTGTGTAGGCTTCAACCGCTTCTTCACTTCGATCCCCATTTGCCAAGGTTGCTCCAAGGCGGTTCCATAATGTATAGTCCTGATGAGAAAATGAGTTTTCTATCGTAGGTGTCAAAAAGGCACATAAGAGCTCTTTTTTGCTTCTAAGGTGAAAAGGACTGCAGAAAGTAACAGTATCATATTTTCTTGTAATTGACACAGAATGTGAGATTCTGACTCCTGATTATAGCAACTTTCTATAACTAGTACAGTCAATCAGAACACAGCTAGAAATTGGACATATATAAATCTGCTTCTAAACGGGACTGTCTTGTAATTAACATTTCTATTTCAGATATTAAAATTTTAATGGCTGAAGTGATATCTCATTAATATTACCTGGATCAAGACTGGAGAAACAAAATGGCCTGTAAATGCTGAATTATTACAAATATAAAAGCATAAAATGTACCTCTGGTCGAACAGTTAAAGCAGCACTAAATGCATCTATTGCTCTGTTAAATTCTCCATTCAGGTGGAAAAGAACTCCAAGTCCTGTCTGCAAGTCAGGGTCTATCATATCGCCATTCTGGTGAGCAGCCTCCAGGTACAAATCCTTTACTTCTTCAAGTAATGAGCTAGATAAGGTTGAAAAATAACAATATTCAATTCTACAATTCTTTACAAATATTGCAGTATTGATTGCATAGCCAAATAAATTTATAAATACTTTATAAATGCTTATAGTGGGATTTATCAGAAGAGATATAACTTGAAAATAAGCTTCATCGCAGCACAGATTAACTTCCAGGTGCAGGAATAAGAATGTTCACCTATATAAAAGTCATAGTGCAGCTGTGAACCCAAGTGAGATAACATGAAGGCTTATTAAAGTATTAAAATTAGATGAGTTTCTCAGATGTAATAGAATTCGTTACTGACAAAAATAGTAGTCATTATAAAGAGGAATAGATCAAGTGACTAGTCAAGACCCCAGATGCCAAAATTTAAGTAAGTCCTCTGTACCCACTGTAGGATTCATAAAACCTTTGCACTGACACCACCAGGTGTCAGTGGGATGAAGCCAAAGTAGAATAGCACACATCAATTAAGCAGAAATTTATGTTTTATTTTTGCTTATACTAAATTATCTTGTCAGCCCAGGGCTTGTTAGTGGTAAGGGCCTGTCTTCAAAATGACAAGCAGTGAGATAGCCCTGGTGATTTAGTTCTATAAATTATGTTTATGCCTGTAATAAGTGTATCGTGCATCTCGCAATTCAGCAGTACTTATTTATCAATTTCATGAAATCATGATGAAGGGCTGCCAACTCATGATTTTGTTTGTTATTTAAAATGGCTGCCAGCTCCCATTACAGTGTGCTAGCCTGAAGTCAAATAAAATGACTACACTAACTCTTTGGTTAGATCCAGAATAGCTTTTAAATAGGCAGATGCTACCTCTCAATATTTTCAGTGAACTGAAGCCACATCCCACTAAAAAATGGCTATCATTCCTGGATTCTAGTGGCATGATAGGGATATAGGAAATATGTTTAAAGGATACAGGCCTGGTATGGATTTGGAAGCAGCTGAAGAATGAAGATACAGGATTTGGGAATACAGAGGTAGCAGACAGGGGCAGGAGAAAGTGATGGGGATTGGGTTTTTAGGTGCTTTATTAATGTTTTGGTGGTTGTTTTTGTTGTTCTTTTTTTGTTTGTTTTTTAACTTCCACCAATGGTGTAAGATACATCCTTCAGTTGCTAAACCAATTGTCTTATCTTGGTTTCCTACTCCTGCCAGTAGAGATACGGAGTCTTCCATCATAGGGAACAGGTTGGATGTCTACAGAGTAAGGGGAAACAGCATAGAATCATAGAATAGAATCATAGAATAGGTAGGGGTGGAAAGGACCTTAAGACTATCTAGTTCCAACCCCCTTTCCATAAGCAGGGGCACTTCACACTAAACCATGGCACCCAAGGCTTCATCCAACCTGGCCTTGAACACCACCAGGGATGGAGCACTCACAACCTCCCTGGGCAACCCATTCCACTGCCTCACCACCCTTACAGGAAAGAATTTCATCCTTATATCCAATCTAAACCTCTCCTGTTTAAGTTTGATCCTGTTACCCCTTGTCCTGTCACTACAGTCCC
>NDXB01021978.1:489-19996 GCA_002631895.1 Agapornis roseicollis | reverse complement strand
CCTTGGCAGTGCTGGGAACGGTTGGACTGGGTGAGCTTGAAGGGCTTTTCCAACCTGGTTGATCCTGTGATTCTGTGACATTCAGAAAAACTCTTTCCAACCACAGGATGGGAAGGACATTATGGAACAATCTTCCAGGAAAAACAGAGGGACCAAACACCACAAATAAAACTTAGTGTCTGAAAAAGTTCCCTCTGCCATGTCCTTAGCATCTGGCATTGGCTCATCTTCCTTTCCTTTAACATTCATAATACCAGCTGCTCTATTTCTTCTGGTGCCATTCATAATTAAATGGTCCTTTTCTTCCTCTTCCAGATGCATCCAGTCTTAAAGGCCTTTGTGTGTGGCTCCATCAGTGGGACTTGCTCCACGCTTCTCTTCCAACCTCTGGACCTGCTGAAAACTCGCCTGCAAACTCTGCGACCTGCTGTGAATGGGTAAGGGAGTGGGGATATGTGTGCATGGGGGCTTTGGCATGCTCCACCATAGGCTTCTACTTTGTTTGCTGGCTGGGGCTTGGAGTTCATAGGGCTTTAACTTGGATACTGAGAGCCTTTCTGAAAAAGGAGCTATGTTTTTTATAACATGAAGGATTGATAATTTGCTCCAGAAGAGAGAAAATGGGTGCTCTTGTGAGCATTTTATAACATGAGGTTACATTTACTAACATGTACCCTTAAGCATTTGTCTGTTCTCACTGGAGAGATCAGTGTTTGCTGGAATGGCTGCCTGAAGAATCCTGTGCTATTGTCACATAGCATTTCCAGGTGTGCAGCTACTCCCGTTTGCATGGTGTAGTCAGCCATGACTACATCTGCTACTGCTAACAAAGGGAGTGAGCAACAAAAAGTGCTAATGAGAGAGACACATATTACAAATAGTGGGAGAACAGAAAGGGATGGAGAAGCCCTGGAAAGAATACAAAGAAAGGCAGGCTGAATTGAGAAAGAGCACCTGAGAGGTGCTGGAGTAATGCACAGAGGAATGAGTGAAAGGGAGTGGCTGTGGAGTACATCTGCCGCAGTGTGGAAGCAGGTCACCTCTGCAGTTCTTGTCTTCCTTTCAGGTCCAGCCGTGCTGGAATGGTAACACTGCTCTTCAGGGTTGTTCGTACCGAGAGTCTTCTGGGGCTCTGGAAAGGAGTCTCTCCAGTAAGTGGCTGTTTTAACTCTGGCTTCTAAAAATAAGTAGATAAATAAATCTGTTGCTTTATAGAATCCCAGACTGGTTTGGGTTGGAAAGGACCTTAAGATCATCCAGTTCCAACGCCCTGCCATGGGCAGGGACACCTTACACTAGACCGTCTTGCCCAAAGCTCTGTTCAGCCTTGCCTTGAACACTGCCAGGGATGGGGCATTCATCACTTCTCTGGGCACCCTGTGCCATTGCTTCACCACCCTCACAGAGCAGAACTTCCACCTTAGATCTAACCTGAACTTCCCCTGTTTCAGCTTTAATCCATCACCCCTCATTTATTACTGACTATGGCTGCCCGGATTTAAATAGCCAGCTCTTGTACAATTATGGGTGAAACCATGTGTGTTAGATTAAATCCTGTTTTAGGCAATTAATGTTATGAATTCCATTGATGTGTGGTTTTGGAGTCCCCAGCAGCTGAACACTTTGATACTTTTGCAAACATGGGGTGGCAACTGCACCAACTTAGTTTTTTGTTTTGGAATATTTTGTTCCTAGAAAACTGAATCAATTGGCTTTCAGTGCCATACATCATAGAGTCACAGACTGGTTTGGGTTGGAAAGGACCTTAAGATCATCCAGTTCCAACCCCCTGCCATGGGTAAATGATTTGTACTTTGTCTTCTTTCCTCAGCATGTTTGCTTCAGTGACTTTTCATTTTCTACCAAGCTTCCTGTCAAGTTTAACAGTCTTTACAATGTTCTGTAGTACATTTTATCTTATGTATGCTTTTTGTTTCTTTACCTGCTTCTGTTTCCTCTGAAGTCCTTTGCAAGATGTATTCCTGGGGTTGGGATTTACTTCAGCACCTTGTACATGATGAAGCAAAAGTTTCTAGTGGACCGGTCCCCCACAGCCCTGGAGTCTGTCCTTCTGGGTGTCACTGCACGTGCAGTTTCTGGGGTTTGCATGTTGCCAGTGACTGTAGTGAAGACCCGATATGAGGTGAGTATGACTTTGTCACACACCTTCCTTGTGATGAGACAGAACTTCTTCTGTCTGGAGGAGGTTCCTGCCTCTTGGCTACAGCCAGGGATGTAGTCCTGATTTCATCTGTGCTATCCGATTGAGCAGAAAATGCTATGCACTGATATTTGGCAAGAGTTGTTAGGATGAAACAGAATTCACCCTGAGATTTTTAAGTTCCATTTGTGTAGAATGTTTGTGTAGTGTTTTTCATGTTTTATCTACCTGAAGGGTTTTAAAAGTAGGTGAAACCCCCTTTTTGCCTTGGGCTGTTCTCTGTGCTGCTATCTCAGGTATCGCATCAGGTGCATACTATGGGATGTTTTTTAGCTGCTATGGCCTCAGAGTGCTTGTAAGGCTCCTTGGCCTATGTGAGTGACTGACCACTGTCTACCCTTGCAGAGTGGAAAGTTTGGCTATGGAAGTGTATATGGAGCTCTGAAGAATATCTATCAGACGGAAGGGGTTCGTGGCATGTTCAGTGGGCTCACCGCAACGCTGCTGCGGGATGCTCCCTTCTCTGGCATCTACCTGATGTTCTACACACAGACCAAAAACCTCACGCCTCAGAGTAAGGCTGAACACTGGAGGCTGCAATGGAAACTGTTTATCTTTTCGCCATCTTGCCCTGCACTTTCCTGCTTGCATGTCCTGCTTGTTGCCCTCTACCTCAGTAGTTAAAATGAATCTCTTGTAGGGCTTTAGGTGGGACATTCACGTTTTGGAGAACTCTAGACCTATAACTCCGAAATGGAAATTTGCCCTAAATTGATTGATTGTCTTTATGCAGACTGGTGCGTAAGGTGGGTTAGTGAACAGTTGAAAGAGAGGATGTCTTGAGTGCTTTCCGCTGCTGGTTATCTTGTATACTGATCAGTTTCCACAAAATTAGAGCTTCTGTGATGTTAGAACTGTCTGGGGCAACACTTGCACAATCTCTCCTTTTCTGAGTAACTGAAATTCAGTTCCCCAGCAAGTGAGGCTTTTTAATAGTGCTGACTTTACACTCGTAGCCACTTTTCCCCTTGGAAGACTTCTCTACCCTGCATGGATTTTAACTTCCCTTAGACTCCAACGCTGATTTAATCATTTGGTAGCTTTTCACTTTTTCACACAGCATGAGTGTTCCTGGCCTGTTTGGTGTCTGAGTGCATTCCCTTTGCTCTGTTGCAGATGAGCTGGATCCGGTGCTCATGCCCTTGCTGAATTTTGGCTGTGGGATCTTTGCGGGAATCTTGGCCTCGCTGGCAACGCAGCCTGCTGATGTCATCAAAACACACATGCAGCTATCCCCACAGAAGTACCGCAGGACGAGCCAGGCCATTGCCTTCATCTACAAGGTGAGGTGAAGCCCTTCTCATGTGCCACTCAGCCTCATTTGTGATCTCCTTTCGCGAGGCACAGCTATTGTAAGAACGCTGTTGCCTTTTAAAGGAGGTGAACAAATGTGACTGATATATTCTTGCAGTCAGGCTAGTCACTGTCAGCTTAAGAAGCTGAAGTGGGTCATGCTGTGGAGGACTGAAGCTGAATCTCTTGTTTATGTGCAGACCTGGTCAGTCATAAGTGGAAGGTACTCTGTCTGGTTGATGGTCTGAAAGCAGTCAGAAACTTCAGTCCATTCCTTGCATTTCCTGGAATTAGAGGGGCCATTGTGATGATGTGCTCCTCTTGAATTTATTACAATACAGTGAGTTTGCTCCTTGATTATTTTATCATTCCTCAGTCCTCTGTTTTCACAAAAAATTGGAATTGGGGAGCAGGCTCAGAGTACTGGAATGCAAAGGTGGGTGTATTCCAGTAAGCATCTCTCCACACAGACCTGCTTCATGTTTTCAGGCTGGTGAATGATTTTACTTCAGTCCTGTCTGCTACATATTGATACTTACACTGGTAGTGATGGAAAGCGCTTAGCTTATTTCATTGTAACTTCATTTCAGCTTAGGTTAGTATGTATGCTTGAAGCAGCTGTGCTTAGTTTATCAGTGTAGGCACATCTGTAGTTACCACACTGGGGCAAAGGGTTTCTTCAGTGTGAAGTGCTGGTTTCAGATACAAGCCAGGTACAAAACAATTCTTTGCCTTTTGGACACTAAAAGAGACCAATACTCAGGAATGGGATGGGGATGGAATCAAAGCCCACCTTTCACTTCCTGCCCTCAGAAGAGCAGGACTTTGGCAGTTTTCCTTTGCCTCCGTATTGAGCTCTACTCCTTAACTCAAATCTGTTTATTTGTGCATGTATTTTTTTGTGCGTGCTACATTTTTCTCTCATCAGAACGCTTTTTCATTTCAGTATTTGCAGATCTCAGTTTTTAACAGAGCAGGTATATTTCCATATTTTATCTAAACCTGAGACAGATAATTTTTCTGAAGTATCTTGAAACTGTTACACCCTCAGCTTCTCTTTGTTGGGCTTAAATGTGGCTTTCCCCATCCATTGTCTCCATCCTGGCATTTCCTTTTTAACTCACTGCTCTTCCTGCTTTCTTGGGTAGGCCCTACAGTTGTACAGCGCTACAGGTTCTTCCTCACCAATCAATGCTACTTAAACCTGAGTCTTTCAGAAACCATTCTGGGTCTGAGCTGAAATCTGTCCTGTGCTGTTCCATGTAATACACAATGAGAAATGAAAACCCTAGAGGCAGGTTATGATGGATTGCTGTGTTTCTCTCCCATTGCAGGACTTTGGGTTGGCAGGCTTTTTCCGAGGCGGTGTGCCCCGTGCCCTCAGACGCACTCTTATGGCAGCAATGGCATGGACGGTGTATGAACAGATGATGGAAAAAATGGGCTTGAAATCTTGACTGTCTTGCACAAGAGGTGACCACCTTCACTCCTGCTGTTGCTTGCTGTGATCAACTGGCACTAGGAACTTCCCAGTTCCTCAGAGGAATAAGCTTTGCTCAGTCAGGAGGAAGAAAGTCCTTCTGATACAGGGGATTAGGCCTTTTGGCAACTAGGGGAAAGGAAGGATTGGATCTTTGTGTCACTAGATCAGTTCATTCCAGAAGGACTGCACCTGCAGACTGCCATGGGCAATGGCAGGGTTTCTACAGCCTAGCAACTATGCTAAGAAGCCCCTTTTAAAAATAGCTCTGTGTTCACCACCTTTATTCAATGAGACGTTGCTGAGCCAAAAGCATTTGATGAGAAAACAGTGGCTGAAGAGCCTGCCAGCCTGATCCTTGCTGGTCTGGCCAGTAAGACCACAATGACCCACTGTGTGATGTAGATCTTCCTTCCTGCTATGGTTTGTTCTGTAGATCCTCCTTCCTCATGTGCTTTGTTCTCACAGGGGAGCGTTGCAGGCCATGGTGGGAGACTGGATGTCTCTTACTGTGTATATCACAGGAGCGGGTGGAAGAGAAATGAAGTGCTGAAGGAAAGCCAGGAGCATGGTTTCTGTCATTAGTTTGTGCTGTGCATGGTATCGGAGAAGGTAACTGGTACCTCCTTGCTGTGTCATGTGTTATCATGTAATTGAGCATGTTAACACTCTTGAAATGTGCTTCTGCCTCTACAACAGTGTTTGCACAGGAATTAAGAAGCATAAGGCACTTTAAAATTGATTGCTACCAAAGTTGTACGTGTTCCCTGAGAACCCTGCTGGTCTCACAATATCAGGAATGCTCAAGTATTACATTTTTTATCCAGTTGTACTAGAGATTTATTTGCTTCCTACTATTCATTTGTTAATTCCTGATCAACACCCTAAGTGTGAGCTGGTCCTTAGGTGTCATAGCTCATAACGCATAAATGTATAATGGAAGTAGATACAGATACTGACACTTTAGATTTCCCTTAAAATCTGCTGCTGATTGCATGTGGAATACGTTTGGAAAGAAAAGGCTGGTCTTTTCTGTTTGAAGAAGTTTGAAACTTGAGTGTTTGGTAGGGAACTTGAATTCTCTTTGAGTTCCATACAGACCCTTCGCAGTTTCCTGGCTTATCATTTTCTCTTAGCAGGAAGTCCACAGTTCAGAATTCCTGAGTTTAAGCTTAGATAAATAGACTTCTTTTCATCCACTGTGCCTTCTTTCTCATTCCTGCTGTGTTAAGGCAGACCTCAGAGCGTGTGCTGTCCAAACTTGGGTACAGCCTGCTCCCCTCTTCACTTGTGCCTCTGCTTGGCTGGCTGGGTTGGAATTGTTGCAGCTCTTTTGGCATACCAAGCTGGGCATGGAAGTGTGCATCCTCTTCTGTAGTGTGCCTTGCAGAAAACATAGCTTTGGCTCTTCTTAAATATCTAGGGATATTACAGATCACTTTAGAAACAGAGTAGATGTCTCTAAATTTAAAGACATGGCACTGTAGCTGTACAAACAACCAGTACTACCTACCTGTTTGTAGTTCAGAGTGGAATTTGCACAATCACTGCCTGCCCTGGTAACCTCCTGAGCACAAGAGTTGAGGGCATGTGGGTTGTAAAAGATGTCCTTTACCAGACTCCTGCTTCAAGAAGGTTTGATGACTGTTGTGGAAGGTAATTGTGAGTAAGATGTAAAGAGTGGCGGGCTGGAGTCTTGGAAGGTGCTGCCTGTTTTCAGCCTCAGCCCATCTGTGAGGGAGCAGTGGTGCTACACAGTGCAGGAGTCTTCAAGAATGGTGGTGAAGGGTCCTGTGTGTGCATATCTACATGCTAATAGAGCACTGCATGAGAGCATTCCCTGTTGCGACTGACAAGCTGTCAGATTCCCTCTGCTGCTTCTCATTGTCAGGCACGTGGGCACATAATTGGCCAAATCCTAAGTATAAAGAACTGTTCCTTTCTGTTGTTTCCCCTTCTACCCTTAGTGACTTGAACTTGTGAGAGCACATGAGACAGTCGTAACTGCACACCTTGCTGGTAGTTATCCTGGGCCAGGTGGTAAATCTTGAATTAAGTAACTTCCTCATCAGAAACCTGAAATGCAGAAGCACTTCAGTGGCTTTTATGCCCTGTACTCCTGCCTGATCCAGTTACAAAGGAAGAACTAGAGAATTTATTCCCATGTGCCAGTGTTTTTAAGTCCACTGACATTTTTTTAGGTCTAAAGCAGTGTTAGCTTTTGTTTTGGGGAAGCTCTTCCATTCCTTCTACTTTGTGGAGAGTGAAGAGGCTGTTTGTTGTTGTGGCAGAGTGAAAAGTACAGGCTTTTTGGCTTGTGAATTAGCCTGGGCTCCTTTGAGTTTAAGAGATAGAGGATCTAAACTGCACCAACCTTTGCAAATCCCAAAACTTCTGCACATGTGAACTGGGGAGAGTGAGTTTTGTGGTGTGAGTTTTATTTATTACTTCTTTTGTCAGATCTCTCATACATGGGGGGAAGGGAAAGCCTGAAGTTCTGTTTCACTGTCTACTGAAAGCTGTATCACATAGGCAGGCACAAGACTTTCTCAGCTCTGATCCTTAGCATCCTTCACCCTTTTGCCCTCTTCAAAACCATTTTGTTTCTGAAGTGATTTATTGTGTTTCTTAATAGCTATAGCAAGTCAAGAAAGACAAATGTGTGGACTTGAAGGTTAGACAGATTACCCGTGAGGTTGTATGCTTCTAATCAACAACAAATGGCCACTGTACAGCCTAAATGCAGAGTAAATCAACTAAAAGATGCAGATACAGGTGTTTAATCACATACTTGCATCATGACAGCAATTCAACACTAATGATCCTATCAGATTATCACTTCCAAAGCCATTTTAGCTTGATGCCAGGGAAGGTGGTGTGATCCCTTGTGTATGTGGCAGGATGCAGTCAGATTACTCTCAGAATGACCTCAGGTACTGGCAATACCATATTGGTGAACATGCATTGGCTTTGCTTGCCCCCTGCAGCTGTGGTGTAAGAACACAACTGGTTAACATATTCAGGCAGTCAGTATTTGAATTGAAATGTCACAAGAGAAATAATCTGGTTATTTATGTTTTAGAAACTTCACATTTCCATTCTTCCTATGTGAGTATTCCCCCTGCACTGTTTAAACGGAACTGGAGCTTTGGAGCATGGCATAGGTTTGAGTATTGTGTTTATGTGTCTATATAAAATATTTATGTGAGAAGGTGTATTATATATTTCTATTAAAATCTGGTTGCCAAAATGAACCATGTCATCTCTGCAGCATTTCATTAAGAACCCCAGCCCTCAAAACCAGTCAACCCATGAGGAGTGGGATGGAATAGAGTCTCCCAAGAGAAAAGAAAAGGAAAAGAAGTCTCCCAAGAGAACAGAACTATTGGATGAGTTCAGAGCACATACATGGCAATGCGTATTCTCTTTTTCTGTGAGGTATAATATACACTGGCTGTGCTAGTGCAACCTATATCAGCTTTACTTAAATGGAAAGAACACACAACTATGGGGGAATCTTGTTTTTTTTCAGAGCTTCCTCTGCCTGCCTGCTGTGTGTAAAGGCTGATGGAAACATAAGCCCCATACTAGTTAGTGAAATACCCACTCTTAGGACAGTGGGGTTTGAGCACTCTGTGGGGTACTGCTTTTAATCTCCTGCCAACCGGGTCTTGCTGCTCAGGCAGTCTGATCTCAGCAGGGGACAGGACACTGCCTGGGGCATAATCCTCTATTGCAAGGAGATGCTGGATTGCCAGGCTCTCCTCTTGCTGCCACAGTGGGGTCCTGGGATTCATTAGCAGGTTATGCTAAGCAGAGCACTGCTGTTGTTGATATTGAGATGTACGTGTGTAACCCCTTCTCTTTTCAGATATTGCCTAAGTGATACATTCTTATATGGAGTTATCTGTCTAACAGTCCTACCCCACAGCCCTGGTGTGGAGCCTTGGGCCAGCTGGACCTGAACTGCTTGATACTATGTAATGCTGGTGGTAGTGCTCACTCCTGCAGGCAGGGCTCCTCTAGTCCAACCTCCCTGCTCGAGCAGCTGCTTTGATAACATTATTTAGTGCAATATTTGCTACTGAACTTCCGTCAATATGTTCAAATACACTTTGAATGCAGATGGCTTTTGATGATGCAGAGGAGCTCTCTAGACTAAATCTACTGCACACAGTATGGTAACACCACCACCTCGCCTCTTCTCCCCACAAGCTAACAGTCACATCGTGCTCTGATTAGGAGATAAGTTGGACATAGCCCCATCAAGTCAGCTCTCGCTATCCACAGCAACACAAGTCTATAATGTGTTAGGCACCTGTGTAATAGTGATTCGGAGAAAACTCCAGGAACAAACTCACCAACAAAGTTTTCAAGCTGACAAGCAGGCATTCTTTATTGCGGTGCCAGGAGACACGGGGGATAACTCCTCCTAACGTGTGTCCCCGTATTGCTACATAAGGCATCCTTATATAGTCCCAGGGCACACATACATATTCATGAGGCTACGTATGGATTACATCATTTTCCAGAGAGCTCCCCGCATGCACACAGAATTGTGGCAGTGGTCTCTGGGAGTCCTTTACTTCTTCCAATAATCTTCATCACTCCTGGCAGCCTTTGAAGCACGCGCAGTAGATGCTTATACCAGTCTAATTGGTTCGTTAGCACCAGAGACGTAATAATCCTCCTATCCTCCTACTTATCAGTTAGTTTAATGTAGCCCATCCTGGACACCTGCCATTCCCAGATACTCCTTATCCCTGTGTCCTGTTTTTCTATCCTGTTTTCTCACACTTATTTTTGTACTAAGGTCATAAGGACCTAAAACAACGCCAACTACAACAGTTTATCTTATACAAGGATTCTTGTTATGTTCTCTGACTGCTCTCCATTTTTTTTTCCGTATGTATCATGCACCTCAGTAATTTTCCTTTGCTACTGTTACAAAGCCATCAAACTTAACATTACTTAAAACTAATTCTAAAGGTTTTTATATTCCATTTTGTGATTCTGTGCCCCCCTTGTTTCAGTAGTCAATGATCTTGCTGAGAGCTCACGACCGTTTGCTGAGTTTCATTTTACTCTTCTTTGTCACCACCATGTGGCAAACTTCTGAATGACTGTCATGAAGCGTACCCCAAAACTCTTCTGCTGATCTCGCTAATGAGGATATCAAACAAGCACACAGAAGAGAAGACTGTGAGAGCCAGCTCCTCCTCAACGCAGGTTGAGCTTTTGGGGGAATGTTGCAAAGTGGCTGCTCACCAAAACGGGACAAGGTTGAGAACATTGGGGCTGTTCAGCCTGCAGAGGAGAAGCTGCGTGGAGACCTCACAGCAGCTTCCAGTGTCTGAAGGGGGCTACAAGGATGCTGGAGAGGGGCTCTTCATCAGGGACTGTAGGGATAGGACAAGGGGTGATGGGTTCACACTGAAACAGGGCAAGTTCAGGTTAGATCTAAGGCAGAAGTTCTTCCCTGTGAGGGTGCTGAGGCGCTGGCACTGGGTGCCCAGAGAAGCTGTGGCTGCCCCATCCCTGGCAGTGTTCAGGACACAGGGGCTTGGAGCAAGCTGCTCTTGTGGAAGCTGTCCCTGTCCATGGCAGGGGTTGGAGCTGGATGAGCTTTAAGCTCCTCTCCACCCCAAACTATTCTCGTACCTCCCCGCTGCACATCCGCGCTGTTCCCTCCTGCCTCCACACTGGAGCTGCTCCAGCCCCTGGGAATCCTCATGGGCCTGGAACGGCACCCGCCGCTAGGAGGCTCCTGCTCCAGCAACTCCCCGCCCCTCCCGCGGCTCCTCATTGGCTAGCGGCTCTATATATACACGTCACACGCGGGCGCCTTTCTCTTTCGCTCCGCGCTTGCGTAGGCCTCCATACGGCGTTGTCAGTGTGAGTGCGGGCCGCGGTCGGGGCGGGCTCCGGGGGTCCGTGCTCACCGCGGCGGTACCCAGGAGCCTCTTCCCGCACACCTCGTGGTGCCGGCGGGCGGCCCTGGCCCAGCGGCGGGGGCAGGCCGAGGCTTGCGGGAGGCGGGCCGCGTGGCCAAGATGGCGGCGGTGTGTGAGGGGCCTGGTGTGGCGGTGGGTGCCGCGGGTCCGCAGCGGGCTGAGCGTCGTGTTTGCCCATGCAGGTTCCCTGTCGTCGCTTCCAAAGGGAACCCCCGCAATGTCCGGAGGGCTCGATGTCCTGCAGATGAAGGAGGAGGATGTCCTCAAGTTCCTCGCTGCCGGGACCCACCTGGGAGGCACCAACCTTGACTTCCAGATGGAGCAGTACATCTACAAGAGGAAAAGCGATGGTAAACCCGGGGGGCAGCTGAGGCAATGTGGGCACAGTTGAGGAGGGAGAAAAGTGCGAATGTTTGAGCCCTTTAGCAGTGTTTCCGTGCCTGAAAGGTGCAGGCGTTTCTTACCGATGGAATCAGTTTATTTGGACAAGTAGAATGAAACTCGTGTTTGATAACTTGCTGAATGAACCACAGCGGCGTTTGGGCACTTACGATTGTTCTTGTCAATAGTAACAAAACAGTTTTAATGTCTCAGTAGTGATTTCTGCTACTTGTTTGCAGTGTTCTTCAGTCTGAGGCTGTTAAAAGGCTGAAGTTCATATCGGACCCTGGTTCATGTTGATAGATGTCTGAAGTGCTGCATCCATCACGTTCATAGGTTGCTTCCCACAGAAATAGAATTATAGAACCATAGAATAGTTTGGGTTGGAAAGGACCTTAAGATCATCCAGTTCCAACCCCCCTGCCATGGGCAGGGACACCTCACACTAAAGCATGTCTCCCGAGGCTCTGTCCAACCTGGCTGNTGGGTTGGAAAGGACCTTAAGATCATCCAGTTCCAACCCCCCTGCCATGGGCAGGGACACCTCACACTAAAGCATGTCTCCCGAGGCTCTGTCCAACCTGGCTGTGAACACTGCCAGGGATGGAGCACTCACAACTTCCTTGGGCAACCCATTCCAGTGCCTCACCACCCTCACTGTAAAGAATATCCAGTCTAAACCTCCCCTGTTTAAGTTTGAACCCGCTACCCCTTGTCCTGTCACTACATTCCACTAATGGAATTTTGCAGTAACCACAGCCATGCAACAAGTTTAATGGCAGGAGTGTGCTGTCCTGTTCTAGTTGTATCTGGTTTTATCAGCTGGTTGTGCCAAAGCCGTTTGTCACTAATAGGTATTTACATCATCAACTTGAAGAGGACCTGGGAGAAGCTCCTCCTGGCAGCCCGTGCCATTGTTGCCATTGAGAACCCAGCTGATGTGAGCGTCATTTCCTCTAGGAATACAGGACAGGTAAGGATGTGTGTTGGTCACGAAGCCTGCAGTTTTGGCACCAGGACTCTTGGCTGCACCATTGCCTGCTGGTGGCAGTTTAGGGGTGAAAGTAGCACAGATTCTGGCCCTGGAAATGCTTTTTTTTTGTCAGCATGTTTCTTGGGTTGCAATTGCAGCTTGGATCAGTTGAAACCCAGCCCTCATTTCTGTAGTTTTAGGGTGTTTGGTAACTTTGTTCATATTCTTCTCTGGGTACTTCCTATTGGGATATTGGTGTATTGGTGGTCGGTCCCCTGCTGTTCCCATTACCCCTATAATTCTGGGAGTCATTGGCATTGCTTTTTGGGGACAGTAAGTGCAAGTGTAGTAGTGACTGTGGTTTTAGTTTCATCTCTAGATTCCTAGCAAAAAAGTGAAATAAAAGGGACACAGTGTTTAGGTAATACCTAATTGGCCGCTGAAGTTTAGCTGTGAACTGAGTTTCTTCGGATCAGTGTGGGTGGTGCCACAAACGTTTAGGGAGATTATGGATGACATGGGGTGGGTTTACAAAGGAAAAGCTTGGGTTCACATGGGATTGACCTGCACACTGTTAAAGCTTGATGCTGAGGTCAGTTTCTGGCCGATGAGCTCTCAAGTGTCGGAAGTGTGCTACAGCAAACTGCATGGCAGGGTGTTCGCTAACGCCAGGAGAGGGGTTCCCTCTGTGAGTGGAGTTTGATAGTAGGCCCTGCCACATGCCTCAGGAGATGGTGCAGATGAGTAATAACTGCAGATCTAATGGACACAGTATCAGTTTGTGTGTATTTACTACTGAGTTTTCCCTGTGGTTACGCTGCTAGATAATGGAAAGATGTAGAAACAATGGAAGAAAAGTAGCTTTGCTTCCTTCGTAAGCTGTTTCCTCCCCCTTTTTGTGCATTCATGCAGACTTCAAAAAGCCACAGGGTTTCCTATCCTGAATTCCTGCTTTGCTGGCTGATACGATCTTTATAACTCTGTTGCTGGTGGTGAGCCCTGATTTAGCCCAGGACTTGAAACAAACAGTTCAGCTTAATTTTGTGCATGCTCACACCTGGCTGGGTGGCTTGAAACAGTTTTCCTGCTTCACTCTGACTCTGGTCCATTTTGCAGCGTGCTGTTCTCAAGTTTGCTGCTGCCACGGGGGCTACTCCTATTGCTGGACGTTTCACCCCTGGCACCTTCACAAACCAGATCCAAGCAGCTTTCCGTGAGCCACGACTCCTGGTTGTCACAGACCCCCGGGCTGACCATCAGCCTCTGACAGAGGCATCTTATGTCAACATCCCCACCATCGCACTGTGCAACACCGATTCCCCGCTGCGCTATGTGGACATTGCCATCCCCTGCAACAACAAGGTAGAGGCTTTGTAAGGGTTGCCTAGTATCTCACTAGTTATGGCCTCTTGCAAGCAAGCAGGAGGGAGGAGATGAAAACTGCACACAGTTGGAGCTTGGAGCTGAGGCCTGTTTCTGGCCAAGGAACTCTCAAGTGTAGGATGTGTGCTATAGTAACTTGGCAAGACTTTAACTGGCAACAGGAGGGTCTGTGTGGCCCAATGAGTGGAATTTGGTAGTCATTCTTGCCACAGTCCGTGAATATGAATGAAAGCTCTATCCCTGGCAGTACTTAAGGCCAGGCTGGGCAGATCCTTGGGTGACATGGTCTCGTGTGAGATGTCCGTGCCTATGGCAGGGGGGTTGAAACTGGATGGTCTTAAGGTCCATTACAACCCAAGCCATTCTGTGATAGAGACCTGCTGAAGAACTGCTCAGAAACATGACCTTTCCAGAAACCACCTGAAAGTCTAGGAAGATGGGAAACTTACGTTTGATACCATCTAGATGTCATTCACTACAACTTATGTAAGCCAGTTCTAAGCGTGTGTGTGAGATTTACTCATTTAGCTAAGTTTTCTATTCATTTTAGCATGTGATGAGCATAATCCCTGTCTTTTGGAAAAGATTCATGTGTGGTAGCGAGCAGTAGGAACTCCATAGCCAGGAGCATCGCTTCAGGCAGTGCTGGATACAGCAAATTCAGGTGCTGATGATTTGAACTGTGCTTTTGATTCCCGCAGAGACCTGAAAATGTCGCTGGGAGCTCAGCAAATTGCCTTTTCCTGAGTCCCCAGTGCACAAGTCTGGGCATTAGCAAGTAGCCTCTTTCTTTTGCCAAGTAAGAAGCTTGGGTTGGATGCACAGAAGTCTTGCTCGTTCAAAGAAGAAAAGGTGTTTCAGAGGTTTTAGGTTTGCAGCAGATCTTACACCCTGTTCTCCTGTTCCAGGGAGCCCACTCCGTGGGTCTGATGTGGTGGATGCTGGCTCGGGAGGTCCTGCGCATGCGTGGCACCATCTCCCGTGAGCATCCATGGGAAGTCATGCCTGACTTGTACTTCTACAGAGATCCTGAGGAGGTAGGAGATGTGTCTGAGATGCGTTGCTTGCATGGTGCTCCTGCCCCATGTCTGTACCTGCTGTTAGAGACAGGCTTTGCCAGTGTAATCACTGCACTTCATATGCAAAGGTGATGGTTGGGTTCACTGTGGTGCCTGATGTCTGGTCCATGAGGGTAGTGAGGTGTTTCTGGGAGGCTTAGGCTGTGTGCTCTTCCATTGCAGATTGAAAAGGAAGAGCAGGCTGCTGCTGAGAAAGCAGTTCCAAAGGAAGAATTCCAGACTGAATGGACAGCCCCAGCTCCTGAATTCACTGCTCCTCCTCAGCCTGAGGTTGCAGATTGGTCTGAGGGAGTGCAGGTCCCATCTGTGCCCATCCAGCAGTTCCCCACAGGTCAGTTTGAGTGGTAGCTGTGGGAGGTAGGGGGGCTGTTGGAGTGGGTGGGAAGAGCTGTGCTGTACTCATTGTTGGCTTTGTAATTGCAGAGGACTGGAGTGCCCAGCCTGCCACCGAGGACTGGTCAGCAGCTCCCACAGCTCAGGCAACTGAGTGGGTTGGCACTGCCACGGAGTGGTCCTAACTTCAGTCCTGCTGTACTGCAAGGGAAATAAAGACTGGTTTAATACACACCACACACTGCTGTCTTAAACTGGCTGGTGGGTGCAGTACATGGGTAGTGTGGGGCATGGTTTATGGCCAAGGGTGGTGGAGGGTCTGTACCTGCCATTTCACCCTTGTGCTGGGGCCTGGGGCTTGTCCCCAAAGGGGTGATTCATTGCACCTGTTCCAGCTTTCACCCTGCTGTGGGACATCCTGTGGCCCATTTTGGGTGGGTGGATGGCATAGGGAGGAGAGCCCTGGGCTGGGAGCTGCTCCCCTGATGAAGCTGAAGTTCTAGCACCTGTGTCACCGATTCCTCCCTCAAAAGTGCTGCAGTAATCCTCAGAAAGGAATACCAGAGCCAAACCAAACACCTCTTCCCCCCTTAATTTTAATTATTTTGGGGAGTATATTCCTGTAAATAATGGAAGGTAGACATTTTACCAGGAGAAATGGGATTAATTAGTGGTGGGTTCGAACTGGATGTCCTTGCCAATCTTGTATCCTCCCTGTTCCCCTTTGGCCATGCCAGTCAACCCCCAAAAAGTGTTCTCCCTTAGCACATGTGCTCATTTATTTTACTGTAACAGTGCATATTAGCAGTAAAAAGCCTAAAGCAACCCAGCTATGCTGTTGTGCAGAAGGAACTGGTCTGTTGCTTTTACCTACTAGATGCAAGGCAGCTACAGATATTGTTACCTAATGTACAGCTTTTATCTGAGAGGCACATGAGCACTTCACTATTTGGCCCTAAAGGGGCCCTTCCCATTCTGTTTGCCAAAAACACTAATGCCACCCCTGTGCTGGGCTGCATCAAAAGCAGTGTGAGCAGCAGGTTGAGTGAAGTGATCCTGCCCCTCTGCTCTGCTCTTGTTAGACCCTGCCTGCAGCACTGTGCAGTTCTGGTGTCCTCAGCATAAGAAGGTGTTGGAGCAAGTCCAGAGGAGGCCACGAGGATGCTCAGGNGTGAAGTGATCCTGCCCCTCTGCTCTGCTCTTGTTAGACCCTGCCTGCAGGTTCTGACGTCCCCGACATAAGAAGGACATGGAGCTGTTGGAGCAAGTCCAGAGGAGGCCACGAGGATGCTCAGGGGCTGGAGCACCTCCTGCATGGAGCCAGGCTGAGAACATTGGGGCTGTTCAGCCTGGAGAAGAGAAACTGCATGGAGACCTCAGAGATTCCAGTGTCAAGGGGCCTACAAGGATGCTGGAAAGGGACTCTTCATCAGGACTGTAGCAATAGGACAAAGAGTGATGGGTTCAAACTGAAACGGGAAGTTCAGGTTAGATCTAAGGCAGAAGTTCTTCCCTGTGAGGGTGCTGAGGTGCTGGCACAGGGTGCCCAGAGAACCTGTAGCTTCCCCATCCCTGACAGTGTTCAAGGCCAGGCTGGACAAGACTTGGAACAACCTGGTCTGGTGTGAGGTGTCCCTGCCATGGCAGGGGTTGGAACTAGATAAGGTCCTTTCCAACCAAAGCCGTTCTAGGATTCAGATTTGTGTTTCTGGCACATCCTTGAGCCTTTCTCCTCCCAGCACCCAGCAGTGGGAGGCTCCTTTCTGCCACCCGAAGTGCATCATTGTATCGGGATGGTGAGAGCCTGTTTGCTTTGGGATCCTGGGTGGGTGCTGTAGCTGGATGCGTGACAGTGGCTGCTGATGCACTCCCCAGGTCTGAGATTGCCCAAAATAACTTGATACCCTCAGATCTCTGCATGTGGAATCAGAATTGCCTCTTTGGGGTGATCGGGGTTGGGTGGAAGGCCTCATTTGACAGGATCTCTGCAGAAGGGATGGATAGCAGCATTCTGGAAAATGAGGCAGCTTTGGCTGCTGCAGCAGAGCTGCTTTGCTTCCACTGCAGGAAGGCTCTGTCTGTTCTAGCATGCAGGGGAACAGAGGAGGAGAGAGGGATCTTTATGTGTTTGGGTTGGTTGAATTGGGCCAGGTATGTTTTTTAGGACAGCCTTTCCCACATTTGGTCACAGCAGCAGCTACCTGATGTTGCTGAGCATCACAGAACCCCTCTGGAGAAAGGAGCTGTTGAGGAGTCCTTGCCAGTATGCTTTGATGTGATCCGTGGGTCTCACATACACACGTGATTCATAATTCCCTCTCTAATCTATGTGCCCACATTCACAGATGTTCCTTTTCCTCTTCAGTAATTTCTTTGCTCAAATGATCACCTGGTATTTTTAGTACCCAAGTATTGTAGGATTACAGCAAAGCTTTTCTCTTTGAGGAAGCAATGGGCTTTATGCACAGCTGAAGACTCAGCTCTGTTTGCATAATGTTCCACTCTTCCCATCTGAAGGCTGGTAACACTGATGTACCTTTACCCTACTCCACCCAGAGAGGTGGTGGATGCCCCATCCCTGGAGACATTCCAGGCCAGGCTGGATGTGGTTCTGGGCAACCTGATCTGGTTGAAGATGTCCCTGCTCAATGCAGGGGGTTGGACTGGATGAGTTTTGAAGGGCCCTTCCAACCCAAACCATTCTATGGTTCTATATTTGCCTTTTGGGTCTGAGCTAGGTGAGGATGACGCTACCTGCTTGTCGCTGCTCTTGGACACGGGCATGTTAACAAACATGGGGTTTTGGGGGCAGACAACCCTCGGAGCATTGCTCGCACCTGGCAGGTATCAGGAGGATGATGATGATGGTGCTGGGCTGAACAGCTGCCAAGTGCCGGGGTGATGATCGTTTCCAAGGTCCCAGTAGATGGGGCTGTTATTCCTGGTTTGTCTGCTTTCCACTGCGGCTGGTGGCCCGAGAGCAGGATAGAGGGGAAGGATGGCCAAAAGCTGTTTTGTAAGCACACCTGAGCCTTTTGAGATGACTCCCTGCCTTCCTAAACATCCCAGCTGTTGTTTAGTGCTGCAGGGAAGCCTTCCCACCACTGCAAATCCCCTGGCTGCGGGGTCTGATGCATCTTCAACACCTGGCTCCATCTCTTGCAGTGGGAGCAGAGCTGGTCTTGCTGAGGCTTGCCATGCCCCTTGCCTGGCTTTTGACTTCCCTGCAGCAGGATGGTGCCACCCTCTCGCAGAGATCCAAATACACTGTTTGTAACAAAACCCCCAACCCAGACCCGGTGTTGTTCTCTATGTCTCTGGGTGTTAAAATTGCCTCCATGCTCAGCTGCTTTTAATTTCCCTAAGGGAGCAAGTGTGGGATGCTGCTGGCTTTCAGTGCAGAGAAGTACAGCATTCCTAGATAAAGATGCTCATCCATCCTGCTTGCCTTATTGCTTCCAGCATTTCTAGAGTGGTTTGTCCTTAGTACCCCCAAAGCTCACAGGTACCCAACTCATTGCACCCATTGGCTTTGCTTATATAGGGAAACATTAAGGAGCATATGTAGAGGGGGAATTGGAGCATGCTCCATTTTCCTTCACTTGTTATTTTGCTGTTAGAGGCTCTAATCTGAGAGGCAAGATCACCCACAAGACCAAGCCACCAGCATATGTTCAGCATTGCTTCTGAAGGCTTCTTTGTGCCACAGCCTGCTCCCAGCTGGGTAAGGTCTTATGAGCCTGAGGGGTGAGGGGCTGGAGCATCTCCTCCCTCCTTGCTCATAAGGAGTGGGGTGGGGTAGGAGCGAGAAGGTTGTTGGCTCTTCTTGTTGGCTTTTCTTGTTGGCTTAGTGGGGCAAACCCCCTTTGACTGCTGCATTCACAGCTTGTGTTTCTGGTTCCAGGCATTCAACCCTTTGGGAAGTTTTGGGCTTGATTTTAAGTCTTGATTTGGTTTGTTTAAGCATGACCTGGATTCCTCCTTGACTCCCAGGATGCTTCTGCACTTTGTTTAAAACCTTATTTTCCCTCTGAGAAAGCAGCACATTTGTGGCTGTGTTCCAAAAAGAGAACTGGGATTTCTGGAGCCACACCTCGAAGAGAGAAGCAGGAACTCCATTAGAATGTCACACTGAGGCCTCTGCTATGGAATCCTGCAAGTTCCTGATGCTGCCTGCTTTGTACCCAGGTGGGACAAGCACTCTGTGGACAAGCTGCTCTGTTGTGCTCACAGGTTGGCCTGTGCTGGTTCTGCTCCCCTGGGATCTGGGATCCGGGATCCAGAGGTTGCTCTGTTAAGTAAGTGCCAAACTTTTGTTTCTATTTAATCTTCATGTTGAACCTTCTACTGCTGCAAGGACATGGATTGACCTTCCTTCCTCCTGTCCATTGGGGGGGGGGAGCTAGTTTA
>NDXB01021977.1:118666-140912 GCA_002631895.1 Agapornis roseicollis | reverse complement strand
AAAAAAAAAAAAAAAAAACAACAAATCCCTATGTTTTCCAGACTATTTTGAGTATTTGATAGGAGCTTTGTATAATGGTAGTTTCCTCTGTGTTTCTGAGTATCATTCAAATAGTGCCAAAAGATAGCAAACATTACTTAAGGTAAGAAACCTTTAGCATAAAAATTAGGCAAGCTTGATGGTAGCAGATACAGTGAAGGTAGTAAATGAATTACTATTTGCTTATCTGGAGAAATTGATTGTTTGCTTCCTGTACAAAGATTCCAGAAATTTTTGAAATTTTTAAAATGGAAATATCTTTTTTTTTCAGAATTTCATGCCCAAAATTGTTGAAACCTCCTTTGCCTGAATGATCAAAAAGAAAAAAATTGAAATCTACGATCATATTGAAATTGGTTACAAACTTTTAATTCTTTTCAGGAGGAGTTTTTTCTGATCAGTTTAACATTGTAAAATGTGCTGGTTTGGTCATAGTAGAGATTGAATTCTCTGTTCATCAGCCAGAAACAGAACAAGAAGCAGCAAGTGCAATCTACCAAAACTTCTTACTTCTATGGCTTGCTTTTAGTGGTGATCTGCCAGTGTTCACTGAATTACTGGACTTGCTGCTGCATGTATGCCTTTTTACTAGGGATGTGGGTTTTTTTTTCTGTTTTTTTTTTTTTCTGGGCAATTATTTTCTCATAATTTTAAAAGGATGCAGACATGGTAGAAAGTAAAAATTGAAGGAATGAAGAGCTCAGATAGGAGGTGGGGAGCACAAGAGCTCTGTGCTGCACCTCAGAGTGACTGTACCGTGTTTGCACATGGTGTTCTTGTGGGCACTGCTCAGGAGAGGGTAAGACTAAACCTCTTCTGATACTTCCATGCCTGTCTTATTCACCCTCAACTTGGCATTCCAGAAAGTCCCAGATAACACGTAAATACTCTGTGAAATTACAGATTGTTGCAAATGAGCAAAACATGTAAATTTCTCTACCTAAAATTGTTAAATAATCAAAACTCACACTGAGATAGCTGTAGGTCCCTTCTATGCTCAGTCGGGTGCTCTGTAGCTGGGAGAGTGTACCTATAACTGATCAGGCATTTCTGCAGCAGCTCATTATTATTCAGTCCCTCCACATGGATTTGGCTTTTCCTTCTTTTTTCTTTTTTTCTGGAGGACATCCCAATTTTGCTGAGCCCAACAGCTATCCAACAACAGGTAGTGTCCAGGGGGTTGACTTGCCTCTCTCAATGCCAAAGAGTATTTAGGCCTCAAAGAATGACCTAAAAGCCTAATGGTATTTTGGGGGTGACAAGCTTGAGGTCTCACAAGTCAGGCTGCCACAGGAGGTAGGTGGTCCCCCCCCCAGACCTCAGTGCTATGGGAAAGTGGAATGCAGGCAGAGGTTTTGCAGGTGGGTGTTAAGTTTTGCCCATACACCAGGTAGCTTAGTCATTCTGTAGGTACTAGGTGAAACAAAGTTCATGCATGGAAAGAGCCATAAGAAACCCTACAAAATAGATAAGATCATTCAGAATGCTGTCCGAGAGAGTGGAAGGATGTAGAGGCAGTTCTTTGAATGACTACTATAGCCATTCTTGCCCACTCAAAGTACAATAAAACTCTCTTTAATTTAGCTATACACTGCAGCCTGCAATGTCCTCTGTTGCTGGACCTCTGTACTGGGTAAATTCAGAAAAAACTTATGTGGGTGCCTGGAGTTATTAGATCTTCTGCTGGGAATTCTCATTTCAGTGGATTTTCCCTGTATAAATAGCAGGAAAAATCCTAGAAGTTCTCACAAAATGAGAAAAATATGTCGCTTTCTGCTCTGCTTGCAGTCAGGTGGCACTGTTCAGGCATAGAGGGNGTAAATTCAGAAAAAACTTATGTGGGTGCCTGGAGTTATTAGATCTTCTGCTGGGAATTCTCATTTCAGTGGATTTTCCCTGTATAAATAGCAGGAAAAATCCTAGAAGTTCTCACAAAATGAGAAAAATATGTCAGGTGGCACTGTTCAGGCATAGAGGGGCTTCTCTGAACACACTGAAGTGCAGGTCTGAATCCAATGTGGAACGAAAAGTGATTTCTGACAAAAAAAAACCCTAACACCTTAATTTTGACCGCTATTTCCCATACTGGCTTTCCTTTTGAAAGCATAAATAATAAAGCATCTGTCAGTGTCTGCAGGTGTTATGTATATACCATTTTTGCTTTAAAAATGAAAAAAGATGATGAAGAATTAAAAAAATATAATTTGTAATCATATCCCAGTAATAATATTGGAAACTTGTCCAACATTTTCTCTCACTTCTCATGAATGTCTTTGTTGCCTTATAGCTTATGCATCAATTTATCTGCCTCTTCACCTGAATTTGAAGCCAGTAATACCGGACTGAAATGTAAGATTTGGCAAGTGGCATATTTCATAGGAACACCTTCAGTCATGAGTGTGGGGGTCTTCAGTGTCATTTGTGAATCTTAGTGACATCTGCCTTTCCCTGTTCTCCCTTTGCTGTGTTTTTTTTTGTGAACTGTTCTATACAGAAATTGGGCTGTGAATATTGAGCCAAGTTTGTGTAGCAGCACTTTTCACAGAGAGGAAACAGCTCAACGAAAGGTAAATGAAAGAAGTGTAAATGTTCCATCCCTGGCAGTGTTTAAGGCCAGGTGGGACAGAGCTTTGGGCAATGTGGTTTAGTGTGAGGTGTCCCTGCCCATGGCAGGGGGGTTGGAACTGGATGATCTTAAGGTCCTTTCCAACCCAAACCAGTTCATGACTCTATGATTCTGAAACTTCCACTTCTGCATTTCTGACACTGCTGTGGCTACAAGAGCACAACAAGCCCAGGCACAGCTGCAGCAGCAGACAGCAGCATGGCTTCTGGCACCAGAGGTTTCCACATGGCTTATCATGACTTGCTCTGCATTTGCTTAACACTGATGGTTCCTCTACATTTCTAGATGGGATACTCTAACTGTTTAGATTTCTGGGCCTTATTTCACTCATTTTTATCCATCTGCCCATCCCTGAGCCCTCCATACCCACCCAAAACCCTGGGGCTGTGTGTTGGGATGGTATCGCTGTGGCTCTGCTGCCTTCCCACACCCGGCTCTGTGCCCACGGCTGCACCTGCCATAGGGCTGCTGGCTAAGAATAGTGCCCCATTAGCCGGAGATACCTCTAAAGTGTTGCCGGAGGGAAACAGATAGCAAGCAGCTCAGCACTGCTGAGGGTCACAGAGGAAGCTCAGGGCTGAGATAAAGAGCATGAGGCTCTAAGGGTGCCAGCGGGGCTCTTTGAAAGCACTATCTCCTTTCTGCCCATGTATCTACCTCCCAGCGTCGGTGTGCTCCGAGTGCCAAAGGGCTCACCAGGAGATCCACGGTGGGTTTGAGGACAAGATGACAGCTGGGTTAATGAACTCAAAACCTGATCTTTGCCTTGGGCTCCTGTCAGGAGGAAGGGCTTGTTTCAGTGGCATAGTGACTGTAGAATGAAAAGGGCCAGGAAGAAGGAAAGGTGAGATGGTGTCTTGCTTGGTAATGCAGTTTCCTGCTGGGGGAAATGCTTCTCATCCTGTGATGCTCTAGAAAGACTCCCACTGAGCAGAGCAAACAGGGCTTACAGGACTCGGGATTTATTAGTGCTCTATTGCCCTTTTAAAGCTTTGATGCCTGTCCCATGTTGGGTCAGGCTCTTTCAGATTCCCAGTGAGGATGCATGTGGTATCCACATGTTGGGTTACAGGCTGAATGCTTGATCCTCTTCTCCTCCCTCATTCTCTGCTTTCCAGGGGAAGGGTGGCTAAGACGAGTGCCCTTGCAGGCCCTTTCTTTGGGGGTCAGGCAAGTGTCCAAGCTGAGCAGTAAATACAAATTCTCCCATCAAGACTATGATCAAGCCTGGACCTCTCACTGTAGACCTGGTGCTCTTCCAACAGAGTGATTCACCTGCTGCACAGTGTACAGGATCCACTCACCACATCCTCCGGTCTTGTGGACCAGACTCAGGATGGCTTTTGACTCAGAGTTTCATGTCTTTAGGAGGCAAATAACAGTTTCAGGCTGCCCTTTTCCTTGATTTATAGCTTTGGCTCATTCCCGAGTCCTAACGATAAGTTTGCTTTTGGCTTAAGTTATTTGACAGTTTCTTACAATTGATAGATTTATCAGGCCAAGTGTAGACAATCAATTTACATTTCAATAAGTGTGCTTGCAAATGTTTTTTTGTCCTACCAGACACAGAAGTGCAAGATGTGCTGCTATTCATTCACACTCATGCATTAACTGACCAACTGTAATTCCCTTTTCCTTACACAAGACCTTGAAATCTGTTCTCATCTAAAACTCCATTGCTAAAACCTCATAATCAGCAAAGGACAAGGGGTAATGGTTTCAAACTACAAAGGGGGAAGATTCAGGCTGGATGCAAAGAAGAAATTTTTTTACAGTGAGGGTGGTAAAACACAGGGACAGGCTGACCTGAGAGGTGGGGCATGCGCTACCCCTGGAGACATTCAAGGCCAGGCTGGATGGAGTTCTGGGCAACCTGATCTAGTTGAAGATGTACCTACCCATGGCAGGGGGGTTGGACTAGATGAATTTTGAAGGTCCCTTCCAACCCAAACTATTCTATGTTTCTATGATTCCTTTTACTGACAGAAGCATGGTAAATCTGGTATGATAGGGTATTTATTTCCTTTTTCTTTTTCTTTTTCTTTTTTTTTTTTAACTTAATAAAGTACAGATATTTTTAAACACTACATATGTGTTATCCAATGGTCTCGTAAGTTGATGTTCCTCCCTTTTAAAAATGGTAGTTTTATTTACATATAAAAATAATTCAGCTATAAAGGCTTCAAATCGAGTTGACTCATTCATCCACTCTGAAATAATTTATTCTTATGACTAAAACCATTGCAAAGACAAGCGATCATTTATATTTTTTATATAGCTCGTTACACTGTTTCACAGACACAACAAGATGACATCAGTAGCATGTTGCACTCGATAAATCAGTGTGTTCAGGTCTTGGACACATGGTTTTGTTACAGCAATTCAGTGTGCATCAGCTGAGTGAGGATTGGCAGCAGCTAGCTCAGTTCTTAGCTTGTGCAAATGTAAGGTAAAACACCTTAGGGAGAAAAAGAGGTGGATGAAGAACCTTCGCCTTGGCGATTCCAGTGTCTCAGGAAGATTGGGCAAACTTTTTAAATGGCGATAATTTGATTCTATGTTTGAGCCCCAAAGTTTATGGAAAGGGGAAGCTGAGTACTTGAGAAAAGATGCCAAACTTTGTGGAGGTGAGAGGACAGCCAAGGAGATTAAACATGGTGAACCATCAGCCTCATGACTTAAAGCTTCTGTTTCCTCTACAGTGTGAATATATATCACATAGCTACCTGAATATAAAAGCTATTGCTGTGCACCTAAATGAATCCTGATAAAATGGAAAAGAGGATAATACACAGGTGTTTGTGCATTTGTGTTAGGGTATGTGAGCAATGCCTGGAGAACCACCACTGCAGTAATGCTCCATTGAAAAAACATCCACAGTAGAAAACCAAAAAATATATAGGGAGGCTATGCACAGTACTAGGCTCAAGTTGAGCCCTCTATCTGGGGAGAGAAAGAAGGGTTCTGTTTGGCCTGAGTGAAGCTGATGCTTCTCATCCTCCTTCAGCAGTGTGCCTTAATGAATAACTCCCTGATGTATGGCAAAAGAGTTAAAGTAAACTGGTCCTGTTTTAGCTGATATGAATAAAACTGTTTATGTGAGAGATTCCTGTCTTACATGTGGGTGTTGGGTCAGTGGACCCTACATCCCAAACTGGGTGAAGTTGTGTGAAACAAATAACCTTTGTTTTCTGAACCCAGCTACTTAGTCATTGGTAATTATTTAGAATGGGTAAGTGAGCCAAAACACTTCGTAAAGCAGCATTTTCTTGTTCCTCAGCTATTGCATCTGCTGCTTTTCCACAGCCACCTTAATATTAAAATGCTTCCCTTGGCATTGTGCCAACCATGAGGGAAAAAGCTGGTTGAAAGTAGCCACATGCCAATCACAGTCATAGGGCTGCTCTACACACATTGAAATATCTAGCTTACTGGAATAAGCCACCACAGCTCTATCATCAGGCAGCCAAACCCTTGTGATTTGTATGCGCCAAGACAATTCAAGGTTTGTGTGCATAGAAACCCTGCTAGGCAGAGATTAGCATCTGAGGAGGAAGCACTCTCTGCCAAAGGGAGGAATTTTTTTCCCTGTGCTATGAAAAATAACAAAAATTGAGCTATTTAATTAGATGCCTAAATATGGGACTGGGTTGATCCATTTATTTGCAAATATCCTGGAAAACTATTTGTTAGTTTTTGTATCCTGGACTTTGGGACAATTGCAGCTAGTGTTTTGCTTTTGGGATGGATTGTGTACACAGCAGTTTAGAAAAGAAGAAGAGAAGAAACACATGGCCTGCTTTTCAGACATGGCTGGGATGTGTTTGTGCCTCCACATGTGGTACCAATATGTGTTGTTACTTACGTCCTTCTTATCCCACTGCCTGCTGAGTACCTGCTGAAATGGCTGCTTAAACAGGGAGCACTGTAGCATGCTGCCTCTGTGCCTGCATGCCTGAGTGTTTCAGAAGTTAATTCTTGACATCCCTGGCAAATGTCAACACTTTCAGTCAAACTTCTTCATGTTAACATTATCTCTGAAGCTTCTTTCTCACACTCTTTTTTCAGTGTCACCAAAAGAAAACACTGAAATGTCTTTTGCATCTTCAGAATGGATGGGTTTCTTTTAAGTGGGAAATAAAGAGCCTGCCTAAAATTGATGGCAGAGTCTAAAATTGACGGCAGAGTCAAAGGACATACAGGCTGTCACACTCAAGGCAGCTCACACAAGGCAACTGCATGAATTCAGTAGAAAGATTAAGGAGTAAAACAAATACCTAAAGCTGTTGCACAGATTTGACCCAGTGCATAAAGACACCAGTCAGAAGCCCTGATTTCTACTGTAAATAGCCCGCACAAGCCTACATTGGATGTTAATCTGAGTAAAGTAACAATGAAAAAGGAAAATAGAACCAGAGAGTTTTCCAGTAGGATGTCTAGTTCTCCCCTTTATTTAAAGCAAACTTATCTATGTCAAAAATCAACCCTGAGTTACAAATACCTAGCCAAGAGGTTTACAACCCACCTCTAAAAGGGACCAGGGCTCAGAGACTGTGGTGTCAATATTGTCTGCAATTGTTCCTCCAGCCTGTGCCTTGCCTGCACATGGCAGGGTGCTGCTCCTGGCTGCACCACACCACTGTGCAAGTGCCAGGCTGCTTGAACACTGTGAGCCACTGCTGTTGTGGCCATCTCTTCTTTATACGGCTCCAGCAAGTGAAGGGATGGGGGCTGCTGGTGCAGTGGGGGACACTGGTGAGTGGAGTGATTAATGGTAATGTGGAAGTGTAATGGGTGTGGGGTCCTCATTTGGGTGCATGAAGCTACTTGGTGCATGAAAGACTTGTTATGGGCAAAAGGCTTAGAGTTGAGAAATTAGAAGGAGAAGATAAGCTGTGGAGACAGGGTCCTGATAAGAGTTTATTGTGGGAGCATCTTCCTCCTCATGTAGTGTACAGTGTTAACAAAAATAGTTGCATGAAATTAAAGAGGCTCACAGGGCAGGAGGTCACTTGATACTGCTGTCGGTGTTGATGGTGGGGCCCATGAGTGGGTTTAGGTTCAGTCTGTTCTTATTCAGTCTGTTCTTAGACACCTCCAGTGACAGAGGGTCGCTTCTGTCCTGAAAGTCTTTTCGTACTTCACTATGACATATCCTTCACCTTTGCCTTGTTCAGGAGGCAATTTATAGACTATCTTTACACTATTGTCCAACTGATGTCCAATCTGATTGCAGTAAGAAGGTCTCTTTCCTTGAATATAGGAAACATCACATATAGCATCTGATAGGATAAAATATGGTCAGAGAACGGCTTATTTGCTGAAATAGAGCACAACTCAATTTGGGTGAAAACAGGCAAAGTGAAAAAGACCTATCTTTGAGAGTCATTAAAAGTCAATGAGAATAGAAAAGCAGGATGCATTAAAGTCAGCTGGCTGTTACCCAGCAACAGTATCTGACAGCCGCACTCCCAGGGCTGCTTCTGCCTATGCTGATCTTTTTCAGGTTGATCTTTTGTGCAAATGAAATGTACACTCTTCTCTCATTTCTGCCCAGCCACCTCTGAAGTACCATGACAGAGGCACTTCACTGTGCCTCTAGCTGAACCTGGTACAAAGATCTGACGGTGTGCAGTGTGAGGCTTGAACAGGTTCACCTTTCCTTTGAAAACCCAGTGAAGTACTTTCTTGGTGCAGTCCTTAGAGTGCAATCCTTAGAGTCATCTATTGGGAACTGGCAGGCTTGACCCCAGCTTCTCTTTCATCTAATGTAGCTAAAATGGATATATATTTCTCATCCCTGGTAAGAGCTGCCACCTAACCAGGTCAGGGCAAAGGCTGGTTTGGATGATCATTTTAAAGCCCAGTCTGCCTAAATACATCCTACCAACCTGCAAGAGGCATTAGCCTGACTGCTTCAGATCTTGCTCCACAGTTAATGCCATCTCTAGGCTATACCAAAGAAACAGTGAAGAAGCCATCCATAGGTCACAGTCGAGCTAGGCTGATGAAGCTGCATCACCTTGAGCTGCCCTCCATGCAGAGATCAGACTGGGCTCATTGTACACCAAGTTGTTGCAAACATACAAAACTCCTCTGAGAGCTCTTCAAATTGCAGTCTGCATGGAAAACCACAGTATTTTAGCCCCTTTCCTCCAGTATTCATGCAAAGCTTTGTAAGGCCTGTTTTCCCATGCTTGCCCTCCTTTCTTCAGCACCCTCACTGTCTTAAACTGTCGGTTGCAGCATCTGCATAATGCTCAGCTCAAAATGTACCTTGGGTAATTCTAGAAAATGAACATGTCTGAGCAGTGAGACATTTGCAGCTAGACTGAAAAGCATGCTGGCATGTCTGCTTTCTTGGGAAGTCAGAGCTGTCTGTAGGGAGCACAGAGAAACCTTGTGCAGAGCCATCTTGTGTAAGTTCACTGAGAGGCAAAGCTGTGCTGTGACTCCGGACTTGTACAACCCCAACACCCAAAGTGTTTTGGACAAGTGATGGTGTCATGAAGTCTGTCATACTAGTCTTGTGCCCTGCTGCAGGTCCTCACTGCTCCTGGGCCTCCCTTTCCAGAGCTCCTTCCCACAGACACAGCAGACACACCTATGGGTTCTTTCCAAAAAAAGCAGGTGAGGCTAAAGCAGGTCATGTCCTTTGCTGCATTCCCCAACATCTGCCCCAGATCACCCGTCTCCCAGTATCTTGGTGCCTGCTTGGTGCTGGTGCAGGTGTGGGGTGAAAGGGACATGCCAGTAAGACTTCAGGGACAAGTACAGATGTTGGGGATTCAAATGGCTTCAGAATTTTTTCCATGAAGATCTTACCAGAATTGCAGACAAGACAATTTAATTTTAACATGGTGTCATTTTCCAATGGAGCAGCTTTCTGTTCAGTCCTGCCCCAAAACAGACCATCACTGGGGGCAGCTATACAGCCAAGTGTGTAGCTGAGCCGTTCTGCACCTTGCTTGAGCTGACCTGGTAACAGGGGAAAGACTATGTGGAGCAAAGGACCCAGCTGGCAGCAGATCCTGTCCCTATGCCATGGAGGAAAAAAATGCTAGGGAGGTATGGACCTATGTGCCAGTGTCAACAGAGGGCTGCTGTTTTGTTTTCCCTCCCTGGACACTTATGCATACAGTGAATTTCTGAGTCACAGGATGGCAGCCCAGCAGATCAACTCATTTGTCCACTACTGGAATAAGCTAGTGTGCAAGCATGAAATGGTGAGATGGCTCTGTTTGATTAGCTGACAGCAGTGCAGCAGTTTTCTAATTCCATTGCATCCCTTAGAGCAAAACAAAGGAAGAAATATAGCAACCAGCAAGAGAAAATACAGAAACTCTGTATTGCTCTTTCCACTAAATATGCCCAAATGCAGGCAGACAGCTCTCTCCCCTTATTTCCCCAAGCACAGAGTGTTCGCTTTATCCGGTGATGTAACAGATTGCTAAATAATAGACAAACCTGATATGAACTCTCCTACTTATCTCTATGCTGTGGAAGAATGTGGAAGAATCTTGGTGCATTTTTCGCCTGATTTTAACATCGTTACAACGAGCAATATGCCACTGCCCTCTACTGGAAAAGCAGGAGCAGTCGTGCCAGGCAGGTGGGAAAGAAAACCAGAGTAGCATTTTGTAAATGCATAATCATAGAATCACAGAATAGTTAGGGTTGGAAAGGACCTTAAGATCATCTAGCTCCAACCTCCCTGCCATTAAGCAGGGACACCTCACACTAAACCATGCCACCCAAGGCTTCATCCAAACTGGCCTTGAACAGTGCCAGGGATTGAGCGCTCACAACCTCCTTGGGCAACCCATTCCAGCATCTCACCACCCTAACAGGAAAGAATTTCTTCCTTAGATCCAGTCTAAACCTCTCCTGTTTAAGTTTGAACCCATTACCCCTTGTCCTGTCACTACAGTCCCTAATGAAGAGTCCCTCCCCAGCATCCCCATAGGCCCCCTTCAGATACTGGAAGGCTGCTAGGAGGTCTCCATGCAGCCTTCTCTTCCCCAGGCTGAACAGCCCCAACTCTCTCAGCCTGTCTTCGTATGGGAGATGCTCCAGTCCCCTGATCATCTCCATGCAGCCTTCTCTTCCCCAGGCTGAACAGCCCCAACTCTCTCAGCCTGTCTTCGTATGGGAGATGCTCCAGTCCCCTGATCATCCTCATGGCCCTCCTCTGGACTTGTTCCAACAGCTCCATGTCTCATAATATTATTGCATTTACTGCACTTGGAACTGCAGCACTGAAAAATGCAGGATGACAGGGACAGCGGGATCCCTGTGTCCTTTGGGCAGAGCAGGATGCACTCCCCTACTACAGCCTTCTTCCCTTGCTTTGGTGAGCTCCCAGGATATGAAAAGCCTGGCAGTGGAAGGAAAAATTGGACCAAAGTTATCAGCATTTGAGAGGAGAATGGAATACCATTGGGATTTTTGAGAACTCTTCTATCTAAAGCTGTTTTTTGAGAACTCTTATGACAATAATCTGGATGCAAAGCACCCAGTCCTGGCTATTTTGTACATGCCAAAGGTTCGAGTTGGCATATATTTTTTAAGGTAGGTCATTCAATACACCTCGAGAAAACCATGTCATTCACACAGCTGTCAGATGCCTTTTGTCACATACCACCACAATGTGCTCTCCTTATAGGTACTAAATCTGAGCTTAATCTTAGACCAATATCAGCACTGGTTTTGAGCAAGCAGATATACCTGAGGCAAGCCTATCTTTCCAGAAAAGGTTTCCATAAAATTTATTTAGCTATTTCTGGCTTGGTGCTTGAACCTCATCAGACTGATTTCTCATCATGAGGGCATTAGGCTCTTCCTAAACTCACAGATAGCATTGTTAGGTCAGTCTCCAAACATGGAAATACTGGAGTTCTTGCCTTGAAGAACCACATCAGACCTTCATCTTACAGCTGGAGGGTCAAAACCATTAGTTTTAATTGACAGCGTACGAATAGCCATAGTGGTGTGTTCCACCTACTCCAAAGGTCTGCCTATATCACTGGTCAGGGTAACATATCCTGGGGAAGGGTTGAGAACTCATGTAGTAAGTGTAAGAAGATACAGTGCAGGCCTTGGCACCTACCCTTTCCCTTTCAGTTTCACTTTATTTCTCTTCTCCTTAGCCTTTCCCTAGCACTGCAGCAAATGACTGTCCTGAGGATGGGAGTACCAGGATGGGGCCAAGAGATCTGAAAATTAAATGGACTGAGTGACCAAAGACCAGCTAAGCAGCGGGTGAATGCAAAATCCTCCTTGGCATAGAAGCAGCTGGAGCACTGGGCATGAAATGGCAGTTCCACAACCTGGTTTGCATGATTGCTTTCCCTGACATTAACTTCTAAGCCCTCTGCCTAATTTTCTGACCCATATATAGTTTTAGGTCTTTATATATAGTAAGTGCATAACAACTTTTTTTATAATGGCTCCATGAATGACACACTGTTGCCCTGTAACTCAGTAGCTGTCCCTGTGGTTACATAGATGTGTCTGATTATAGATCAGCCTTTCAAAAGTAATAAAATGAAGTGGCACTTTATGTAACTCAATGGGTTACAGTAGGAAGCTGTTAAAAGTAGAGGATTAAAATAAAATTGTTCTTGATATTTTAAAAGTGATGAAATGAGGAGAAATATAAATCCACCCCCAAACACTGCAAATCACTCCTTACAAGTTTGGCATCTGCCAAGATCCTTCTTGGAAAAAAACCTGGATCCTCCTACACTGTTCCGAGCATAAAGCTCAAGGGTAATGTTCACTGTCCATAGACACACATGGACAGGTCATGCACAGGCACACTCACCATCCTCATTAACAAATGCCACTTGCACATGGGGTTTTTTTAATTGCTTTCTAAAAAGTATTACTGCTAAGTCTTCATACTCTGTGCACTTTCTGTGGTGAGACTCAAATATAGGGGAGCAGAGCTGATATAGCCAGTTCAGCCAGTTTCTGTGTTCTTTAAAGGTAAATATTTGAAGCTAGGCCATTACTGTGTTGAATTTAATGTTTATACATTACTGTGCATTAATCAAGTAATTAGCTGACTATAATATTTCAGCAGTGGTCAGTCAAATTATGATTACAAGTTGAATCAAGTTACTGATAATGAGAGACTATAGTCAGCTGGGAAGAAACACATGAACAGAAATAACTCCAGAATTTGAGATTATTCATTTGTGTTACCTCTAAAAGATCATCCCAGCATATTGTCTGTTGCCTTGATTTTCCTTTCATTTCTATGACATGGCTGTTGCCATAAATAAATGAACTTGCATAAGTTTCAGATAATTCACTGGATGTGGCACTGAGTAAATCATAAAAGGAAAAATCATATTCTGCAAAATGCATTCCTCTGATGAGATGGAGTAAGTCTTGCACATTTATTTCCAACATTTGGCTAGGCATGTACCTGTCTCACGTACTTAATAACCACAAGATTATTTTCCAGAATTCCACTGAATGATTTTTGCCATTAAACACAAAAAGAAAAATAAATAAATAAGTAAATAAAAATATCAACCATTCACTATTAAAAGACTTTAATAACTTGGAACACTAACATCAAGAACATTTACTTGAAAATATTTCTTTCCACTTTAGTCAGTCTTCAAACCTTTTGCACTATATTCCACTGACTAGTATTACAAATTACACTGACATGTTTCCTCACACTTATAAAAGATAGAACTACAGTAAATTGTTTCACAAGGTGTTTGGAAAAAACATATATAAGAAATTATTCTTTCCCTCTTCTATGATGAAGCAGAAGCTCAGTTTTAACGTACAAGAACAGTCATTATAGAGCTAAATATATTTGACATATTTAACCTCACAAATAAATAAATATATACAGGGGAGGTTACAGCATGTCAACTACAAAGTAGAATATTACATTGTAGAACTGAGAGCATTCACGAGCATCTAACTGACACAGTTTAAGATTACTACATGGTAGTAAAAAAAAAAAAAGAGAAAAATCTTAATTCAGCAAAAATATAGTTAGCTATACATTAAACTAATAGGTTACAGCTCAGCTTCAGTTGGGATATGGTGTTTGCTTTTTATTTATATTTTACTAATCTGTTACATTTTATTGATTCCTCATTTTTTCAGGAATGTTTGGTTACCCTTCTCTTCACTTCTGAACACCTTAATCTGGTAGAAATCTCACAGTAAGCTGCTATGTGAACACTATTATCTACAGTAGGTAAGCAAGTGGGATGATAAGTTCAGTAAATGCTTGTATGCAATCTCTCCCTAAATCATTTCCCTTACTAAAGATAATCTGACAACTCTCATCTCTCTTAATAATTAGATTTTAAGTTAATCAATCAGGTTGACTTTCATTCATACCACCATGTAAGTATTTGCAGTTATGAGACTGAGGTCATTATGGTCCATGTAGTGACTGCGGTCTTTCTGGACAAAATACCATCAGGGCATCCTCCTCCCACCAGGGGTTTGCAGCCAGGGAAAATACACCATTTGTGCGGTCACAGCATTAAATGATCTCTGCACATGATCACAGCATTAAGTGATCTCATGCAAAGAGCAAAGAGAGGCACAAATCCACATCCCTAATCACTGAACATCCACCTGCTTGGCAACTGAAAAATCTCAGCACAACTTTCTGGTCCTTTCTGAATACTATGAATAAATACCTGGCTAAAAATATTTTGGTTAAAAAAAGAAAAGCCTTTTCAGAAATGAAAATTTCCACGAGGAAACATTCTTCTCTGAAAACAGTATTTAAAAATACCTTTGCTGTTTTGGCCTATTCCTTCAGCAACATGTGCAGTTGCAATTGTTATAAAACCTGTCATGGGGCAAGACATGCTTCATGAGGAGAGAAGCACTTCTGGCAGTCATGGCCACATGCTAATGTGTCACACATTTATAGAGATTAGAACAAGTAAGCATTTTATGGTTTTGTCTGTTCTCTGCACACATACAACTCAATGTCGCTGTGCACACAGTATAGCTATGTGAAATTCCCCAATGTTGCCTAAATGCTGTTTAAACTCTGTGCCTCAACAACCTCAATCAAGTCAACCAACAGAGGGGCAGGAGAGGAATACTGATACTGATAACACTAAGTGCCCGGAAAGATGTTATTTATTTATTACTGGTAAACATATTCCAGGTTATTCTAATGTTGCAATGCCATCTGATGGAGGTGTCTATACATACAGCAATCGTAAGTACAGAGACTGACAAATGAACCCATGGTTTTACAAAGTATTTACCTTGCATATAAATGCTTAAGTTTTAGCACTGTTCATTTTTCTTAGATTGTGGTACACATTGTGGTTTCCTGTCATATTTACTGTGTTCATTATAAAAATGTGTGGAGAGAGTCCTACATACAGATTTATACATCTACATATAGCTGCATGTCTCCTATTTTGTTTAGTGAAAAAGAATATTAAACATAGAATTGACTGGAGATGCCCCATTTTATACATACCGATCAATAAATGTTGAAACATGACTTTCTGTAAACTTTGGATTTACCTGTGTACTTGTGCACAGATGCAAATGATACATATGACTGTGTTTCCATATATACCAATGGGCTTAAAATCTGCAGAAGTTACTAATGACCTCCATGCCCTTCTCAGCCAGCACATTTACGTAGTAAGTGTGTTTCTCTGTATATAGATATAAAATAGCCTGAATTTACAGCACATACTCTTTTGATAAGCAAGATTTGCACAATAAGGTCTATTTAGTGAAAAATGGTTTAAAATAACCCTTTAACACTGGTGGTAGGGTTTTTCACTTATGAATAAAGAACAGACAGCTCTAGACAGTCAAGAAGCAAGAATCTAACAAGTGTCATAGGGAAAAATATGTATTTTTCAACAGAAAAAGACCATCAGTAAACTGTTCAATAAGAGCTTTTCTGTACTGCACGTCATGTCTGTTATTTTCACCGGGAGTTAAGACTCGCTTCTGCCTGGACTATATAATTTAGAGATAGGCTTGTGGCTCTTCAGTCTTAAAAAATATTTACACAGGAATACAATTAGCTGTCCAGGCATCATGTTGGCTGGCGCACATTTAAAAACAGCTCAACAGCATAGTGGAAAAGTTGCCTTTTTCCACAACAGTAAAAAGGTAGAGAAATCAGTCCTTGAGTGGGAGCTGTTAACAGGAAAATATTATGAACTGGGAAAAAAATAACTAAACAGGTCACATTTTATGACATCCAATACTGTCAGTTCAAAAAGACCTTCTGTCTTCCTTCAGTTTAAAAAATTCAGAAGCTCAGTTAGAACTTTGTGCTGTGACTAAATGTGTCAGACATGACGATATTTTTATAGAAGTTGTCGGAGTGAGGATTACAGTATCCCTTGACCTTGTCAATAACCTGGTGAACAGGGATAATTGATGTCTGTTCTCCATCCTCTTGGGCAAATTTTGAAGATGGCTTGTCAAGATAAACATTCTCTAGAAAGGGGAAAAAGCAACAATAAGAAGTTAGGGCTTCTTAAGCGATCTCATAGTTTAACAGGTCTAACAGTGTCACTCCCACATAGTTATGACTTCATTTGCCACTACTGGCATTATCTAAATACATTAATTTACTGTGGATGCTTTGAATCTTACAAACTAAAAACATTTTGATGTTTTTAACACTGGAATAAGGGTTACCTCCTTAACATCTGGTAAATAAAAATCCAGAAAATAAAGTAGGGGAAAATGACAATAAAAGGATTTAATTATTTCAGTACCTGAGGTTTTAGGGTAGCACAGAAATAATGTACTCTGTGCAAAATATAGCAGAAAATGTCTTGCATCTTAAAGCAGACAGCCAGACTGAAACTGGTCTAAACTTTGACTTGCCTAGCATCCCGTTGGTTTTTCCATAATGTAGAGGGTACTGAACAACTGTGGGGAGAAAAAGATGCAGAAATCTGGCAACCCTCACATTTCAGGTGCTATCAGCCAAGGGTGAAGCTGAAGGGAAAGAGGAGCAAGGCATTTCCCAGCCGGTCTGGCAAAGTGCTTCAGCGGCTAACAGTATTGCTGTTCTGAGAACGGTCAGTAGGTAGAGCTCATGCAGTGAGCAATGAAAGCTCCTATCTCATTTTCTCAAGTACAAAGTGCCAACGAACTTCCTTATCTTTTCCATCACAGTGAATAAAGCTGGAATTAAATTTGTTAACCCAGGCAAGTTTTGCACCATTGCAAGCCAACAGTAAGATGGAGTATCCTGTGAAACAATGTTTTCTACAAGTGACATTTTTCATGGCTGTTTACGAGACTAATGAAATCACCTTCAAAAATTCCCTGCTTAAGGATAATTTAAGAATTTAGCCTATTACTTAACCTATGATTTCACACAAAAAAAATCCTAGAGAAATAAATTAACTAAAAGTAAACAGAAAAGTAACCCACCCCTGCAGAAGTCATGGTATCAAGCAATAAAAAGTGTTGCAAAGGAGAAATGGATTGCAGAGAGAGAAATCAACACAATTTTACCCATGACAAAAGACACAGGCATGTTCAGGCATATCAGGATGATTTTTTTCAAAGCACGTAATAATATCCATGAATTGCAGCAAGTAACTCCATGTCCAACAGCAACCTGCAGAGTACTGTGTGCCTTTCAAACGTATGAATTTACGAGGCAATGCTACTACATTTTGAAGATTTTCTACACATTTAATCTTATCACAAAGTTAGTTCTCAGTCTTTAGGGAAAGTTTTGGAAATTCATTGTAAATATGTACACTTTTTTTCACAAGGCATCATTACATTGTTAAATACCAGCCATTTCCTCATGAAATTTGCATGCACAGGAATTACATAAGGCCTTTGAAACCACTGGGAGGCTCTTAATTTTTTTTTAGCTCAATGGGCTTTGCACTTAAGTACAGGGTTAAAATCCTGTATCACTGAAGTAATTGCTACTTGTACCACCAAATTCTCTGCAGAAATGATCTTAACTTCTAATTCACAGAAGTGTCATACATGGTACTATCTACAAGTTTGCATCAGACCCCTAGACAACTGGCCCACAGGATGCTAAAGTGATTTTTTTTTTCCTTTACCCAGTGGGGTACACCCAATATTTGTGTTCCAATCGGTGCATTCCGCATTCAACCAGCAGTTCACAGAATGACTCTCAGGCATATATAGCTTGCCATTCAGAGTTATTTTGGCTGTGACTAGATATGAAAAGCCATAGCTAGAAGACTAATTCCATATGGCCATAGACCAAATAGAAATACAGTATCTTGGAATTCCTGTTAATAACTTTAAAAAATATGAAAACATTTTCTAGGACTCAATCAGATTGGTTTTGCTATTTATTGTATGATTTGTGTATGGGTGTTTCAACTCAATCTCTTTTTCACAGATTACTGTACACAGCAGTAATGTCAGGACATGGTCTATTTTCTTAAAAGGTATCTTCCAAATGCTTTATGCCCCATGCAGAGTGCAGACACCCAGACTCTGAAGCTCACTTATCCTTTGATTCAGCATCGATGGTGCAAGATGTAATAGTGAGAAACAAGCAGCGCTTCTGATTAGCAAAGTCCTTTGTGTCAATGAGGTCATCATGCAAGAGACATCCCTCCACCCTGCTGTTTGACCCATGCATTCAACAAAAGCAATTCTCACTTTACCTGTAATGCTCCACCACTGATGAAGAAAGGGCTTTAGAAGACATTATCTATACCACAAACACATGAATGCTTGTGTCAATTCCAGAGAGCACATTATAACCGTATTAACAAGAGTTTCCAAGACATGTAGCTATTATATTATTTGTTTGCAATTTAGCTAAGACATCAAACAACTTTAGCTGTATTAAAAATCAGAATCTGAATGTTATTTTCTATTATTTTAACATGTGAGAAGATAGTCATCATATAAAAACCTAACCTTACCAAAAATTCCTTTGCATTATCACAATAAAGTGTGTATATTCAGAGGTCAAAACAGAATGTATTAGAATCTTAAAAGCAGAGAAAAAACTGTGGTATTCCCTTAACTTCCAATAAACCATCACATTACAGACTATGATTACATTACCAACAGCAGTCCCTTTTAGGAAACAAGTTGTCTATGGGATTAAGCTCACTACTTTTGAAGAAAGCATGAACTTGTTCCTAAATGCAAGTTTCTTTTAACCTACTCACTTCTTATCTGGAAATGTTTTATTGTTTTGCTTTAAGAATGCATTTCAAAAGTTCCAGCATTAAGTCTCTTTAATTGTCAGACTGATAAAAAGCCCTGAGTCCAGCAAAACTTTCAAGCGTATTTTTATCATTAATCCCAATACTAAGGGTCTAAACGTTTATCTGCCACGAGCACAAATGGGACTTCTCTGCCTGCAGAAGAGAGACTGCTCTGCGGTAGACAATGCTCTCCTCCTCTACTATTAAATTATGAGCAGCATTGTGATCAGTGAATACTATAGATGCCCTCTGTGGAAGACTGCTGACAGAAGTGTGCCTTCATAGGAGAGAATACTGAAGACAGCTTGCTTAGGGCAGTTGTGTGTGGCCCATCAAACCTGAGATGTCAAGACCCAGATGTGTGCTCCAGCATGGCTGCAAACAGCAGTCCTGAAATCAAGCTCAGGTACACTGGGGTACTGGTCGTTTTTACTGTATTCAAAGCATGTTCTTCATGTACAATTTCAATAATCAAGAAAGACATACACTCTTAAAACACTTGATGCATAGCCCCTCATGCTAATGGATGCACTGAATATCGGGTATAGAGAAAATAATAGTAAGATTCTTATTAAACAGTAACATATATTTTAAAAATACCAAACCTATACAATGGATGAATTTTTCTCACATTAACCTTTGAGTAGAAATCCCTATTTTGCCTTTAACATGAAACTACATATTTACAGAGGCAAGAACTCACCTGTATGGCTGTTTCGTTTGCAATATGTATTTGTTGTAGATTTTGATTTGGATGTTAAGTAGGTTGAATTGGAGCCAATGGAACTAGAAGATAGGGATTTCCCAAGATTATCAGAACTCTTCTTTATAATATTGGTGGCTGTTTTGCTCCAATCTAAAAAAAGATTGAAAATTTTACATAAATAATTACCATAGGTACTAAATGCCTACTTTATTCAACTGTGAACATTTCAAGTATCAGGTACATTTCCTAATGTTGCTTCTTACACCCAACCTGTCCTTTTCCTATTAGGTAGCTTCTTTTATGCTTAAGAAATACAAATCAGGACAAATCTTAAATCATTGCTGTAGGGTATAGGTTTCTATTTCTCTGATCTAGCTGTGGCAGTGTTGCAAGGTTTTAGCTTGTTTGTTTCTTTGCCTTACCATAGCATGCCCTGAAGTACACTTCAACTGGATAGGTATGCAAATTCACATTTGGCTATGTTTCACTATTCTGCCTGAAAACTATGTCAGGTTCATGCAGAATAAAACCAGCCAATGGGGTTGGACTGGTTAGTGCTAGGCATAATGGCGCACATTAACTATACCACTGAAGTACTCAAATCCTTCAGGTTTTTAGCTCTATCATACCCACAACAGCAGCATAAAATCTGGAAATAATGTGATCCATCTGTGTTTTCCAGTTCATGAGTTACAGCATGAACCACATGGAAACTGAACAGATGAAACAATCTGGATTCCTGATCAGAAAGAATATGCTTTTCCTAATTTGTATTAACTCTTTAAAATCATGAATCAGATTTTCTTACTACAAAGTGAAAGCATAAATGTTTTATAGTGTACAATGACAATGCATTCCCTAAACAAAACAGAGCAAGACAAAGCAGAAGTCATCATGGCAAAAAGGTTACTTAAAAACTTGAAACAAACCTTGGATGCCAAGAGAGAAAGGACACAAGGATATTTGGAGCACTGTTATTATTTAGGATATACCAGCTCACCCTACTAGGCAATGAGCTTATGCCACCTTACATCAACTGTAGATTTCAATCCTGGTCATTGAGCAAGAACTATATGAGCAAAAAATCATATAGTTCCATCAGACCAGAAAACAAGATCCAGTTCCTAAACACAGGAGTCTAATGCTATTTGAGACTGCCAAAGATACAAGAGACTATAAATGCAGTGTCCCAAGTGGTGTATTTTTAACTATCCAAACCAACTGCTCTCCTTGCTTTCTGAGACTGGCAGATGAAGATGAACTTCAATCCTGGAACCTCATTAGGGTTCTGCTAAAGGAATTTTCTATTGTTTTGAGTCTTCAGTGGTCTCTCTGAATTATATGGTGAAGTGCAGAACAGGTTGAACAGGCAAACATAAAAACAAAGAAGTCAAAGTATTTCTGTCTGCTTTTTTTAATAATTGCTCCTAGATCAATCTCACAGTCCACACAATTCAGCAAACATACTGTAATGCAGGAGACTAGTGGCAAGATTGGCTTTTGACTAACAGAGTTTGAATCTCTGGAACTTTGGTGGGTGGGTTTTTTTTTCCGGGTCCAAAAGGCTCTTTTGAAACCATGCTTCTAGCACAAAATTCACCAGCTGCTTCAGTGGAAAACTGACAGAGAAGGCTTGAGTGTTTTTATGAAGTGGTATATGAAAAGTCCCTTGGCAATTGTCAGTACTGAAGTGAAACGACAGGCTATGATTAATCTGTATTTCCACATCTCTGGCTTACATTGTGTTATATTAAAGATAACATAGCAAGCTGTTCACCTGGACTTTTACAGACTTTTGCAGCACCTAAGGAGGGGAGCTATGAATTGCTTTTACCTGAATTGTCTGCCAGTCGGAATCTGCCACAACAAAGATGTCTCCTCCATTGCTTCTGCACATTTTCTTTCATTGCACAATGGAATACAAATATAAACAAACCTGTGACAAAAGCAAATAAACAGCAAATGAAGCATATATTTATAAATAAACAGGTTAATGAACATTGCATGCAATTGTATAATCTTTATTTTCAAGACAAAAGGTAAGCATCTACCATGTGATAAATGAGGTCTTAACTGGGCATATGATACGATTTCATCAGATATTTTGGAGCTAAATATAGAAGTTGGAAGTCTCATACGCTCCTGGCTCTTTCCAGGTAGGCACTAGTTGTGGAATCTTCCATCGTTCTCTTGGTTTGGCCTGTTCTTGTTTTATTCTCTGGGAGAGAACTAGCCTGAGGCTGAACACCTGATGGCAAAATGTCACTGCCAAATCCCTCATGATTATATCTTAAACATGAATAACTACTACTTAATGTGGGCAAATGTGGTTAAGTACCATCCCCTAAAACAGTCCTTTTATGATCATCACGAATAGTTCTGTATACTAACGCCTACTATGTTTCAGCTGGTAGAGCACAATGGCAGGGTATAGCTTGGAAAAAAGTTCTCTGGAGCATAAAATTATCCTCTTTCCTCCAAAGCACTAAGGTCTAATTTTGCATGAATGCATGTCATTGAACTGGACTTCTATTTGCTTGCAGCCATCAGGCCAGGCTGACAGCACTGAGATCAGTTAACTTTAGGTAAAAGTCATGTCATGAAAAACTTTTTGCAAAGGTTTTCAAGAGCTGATAGGCAAAAAAAAAAAAAAAA
>NDXB01021977.1:99090-118591 GCA_002631895.1 Agapornis roseicollis | reverse complement strand
ACATGTAAAAAAAAACTTTTTAAAAAGGTTTTAAAAAGCTAAAAGGAAAAAAAAAAAAAAAAACAACCAAAAAAACCCCCCAAAACAACAAACCCAAAAACCAACACAACACAATTTAGGAAAGGCAAACATACCTTAATGCATCCCATACACAAGCTCTCCTGCACTACAGTTTTTCTGTTCAGTGAAATATTTCTTTGTATGATTTGTTTTAAGCACACAGTAATTCCAATGCAATCATTAGCAGCTCTTACAGGCTTAGAGATAAGCAGTTGTTTGTGGACCAAATTACCTCTTAGTACTTCTGCACAGCTACAAACTTACTAAATTGATGCTTAATTAAGTTGTAGTGAATGTTTGGACCATTCTGAATGGTTAAAAAAGAAAATGTGTATGTCTGTAGTAATACAAAACAAATGTACTGCATTAAGTACTTTGCCTTTGCCCTGTCTGGACTTGGTCTCAGGATTTTTTTTTTTACTTTGTATTTCATTATTCATTAAGTTTACAATGTGCTTTAGCAGCACAGTTTTGCTTCCCAGAGCCAAAGCAGACCCTAGGCTTGGCTCTGACTTGAAAGTATTTGGCTTGCCCAGACATATATATAAAATGAGCAGCCAAAAAAAGATGTTCCAACTTTTTTTATTTTGAGCATCAAAGAGAGAAAAATAATTTCCTATGTAGATGAAATAACAAAGTACAGTAACAACAGTAGTTGCTGCAATTTACTTTTTCACTGACAGTGCACAGAGAACTTGATGGAGGCTGCTGGTATAGTTTAAAATACTCATACAGGTTTCAAAAACTTGAGAAAGAATAAACATATTTACTGAGGTCTTCAAAATTAAGCTCATTCTAATACTGATGAAAAACTTGTCAGACTTCGCCCAGATTTTTGGTGCTAGGAAATGCTTCCTGATACAAATCCTAATTTTTTGTTTGCTCTCCTTAGCTTTGCCCAGCTCTTTCTGACACAGCTGTAAGCATTTTGAGATATGGGATTGTTATCTTCTTGTGGTTTATATGACATGCCTGAGCATATACTGTGCCATAGTTGCCAGCAAAATCTGTGAAAAGCTCCTCACTCTTGCTTTTGCATTTACTTCTCAGCTTTTTAAGTTACATCTCCTGGCTTAACTGCCTTCCAAATATTCATTTTCCATTGAACAGTGTTATTACTCCACAGAGACTTAAGCAGTGGTGGTCAACCTTGTGTACACTCTGCACATACAAGCCTAATTGATTGCACTGGAAATTCTGGTTGCAGAGAACTTGTTCAATTTGGTCGTTGGCATGCTTTTCAGAGTTTCAGTCTTTTTTCATGTTCTTCCCATACTTCTAGTCTCTCTAGGCCCTTCTAAATTTCTAGCAGGGACACACTGCACCAAATACCTCATTATATTGCCAGGGGAGTATCAGAATCTGTCCTTTGGAAAACAAGTCTTTAGCAAGAACAACACATCCAAACAACTTTCGCCATTTTGCCAAAGTATTTTAGGTTGAAACTGAACCATACCAAAACCCACAACATTATTCTCTTTCCACAAATGCTCAATAAGTCTTTTAGCACAGTAAATATATCTCAGCTGTAAGAGATATAATCTACACAGTGTCACAGTAAGTACTTTTTTCATAAAGGGAAGATATTTTGCTGACCCTGCAAAAATTTGTTTCTTATCTCAGTATTCGCATGGTATAACACATGCTCCTCCAATAACATTGAAGGACAATGCAGATTTAAGCTCTGAGCCGAAATTCTTTTAAATGTCACCTATAAAATTCTGTAATTTATGGCTGTTTGATTACAAGTTCCAGCATTTTCAAAAAGATGAACTGTGTTTGAAAGGTAAATATTCAAAACTTCACTAAAGGCAACCAAAAAACAGCTGACTGTAACAGTCACTGGATTTTCCTTAAAGAGCTAAAGGATATCCCGTATCTCTGTGCTACTTATTCACATTAGAACAGGACTAAATTTTGGGTTATGAGCTTCTCATGCCTAAATAAAATAGTTATGAGCTTTACAGATTCCCTCCAGGAATAAATTAGGTAAAGAGGCTTCCTATATTTATTATAATCAGTGAAAGGAAATGCTGAAGGTCATAGCACTGATCACTGAAGACTGTCAGCTAGGAATAGCATTATTTATTATACAGTGCATTTATGGAAAAGACCTTGAAATGCTAATTACTTTAACTAAGACATTCAAGCCATATGTAGTTGGCATCATTATTCCACATAAAGGGAAACTAATGACAGCTTAGTATCAAGGGAAAAACTAGAGTGCTTGGATCTGGGTTTCCTAGTCAAATCACTAGATATAGTATGTCCCAGGAAAGCAACAGTTAAAATATTATTTGATTGACTTACCTTGCAGTGAATTGAAAATTGAGAAGAGGTACAGGAAAGGAAGAGTTAAGGGACCCCAGGCAAACAAGGCAAAGCCCCATGTCATGCCCAAAAGGAAGGTCAGGCTGACCACGCTACGGAGGTTCCTCAGGATCTCTTCCTTCAGGCTCCGATTAGTTCTTTTCCCATTCCTCCCACAGATCTGCACCATCACCACAATAAACATAGCAACATTCAACAGAAACATGATTCCAAAGTATCCAGCACAAGTCACATAAAAAACAACTTCATTCTTGATCCAGCAGCTGTAAAAAACCACAAAAACATGATCATTTTTAGGTAATGCAAACTATACTCCAACTATATATATGCCTACAAGGAATATCCATCTATTTTTGGTATCACTGATGCTGAGCTGAACCTTTAACATGAAACCTTTGTCTATTTTCTGTTTGTAGAGAGGATGAAGTTAAGTGACATTTTAAATGACCATGACCCATAGTACTATCATGTCAGAAGTCTGAGGCTTGCACTGCATTTTTGTTGAAACTAAAAAGAAAATCTGGCCTCAGATGCAAATTGTGGGGACTCCACTGCTACTATGGAAAGCTTAGCCTCAGTATATGTAGCTTCAGCACTTTCATCTGTGTGAAGCACAGGATACTTTAGTAACAGAATGGGAAAACTTGGCTTTTCAGTGTCAAAATCCCAAGTTTCTGTCACTTGAGTGAAAGAACTCACATCTCTGCAGAATAAGCAGGATGGGTAGTCCTTTAATGTAGTCATTTGGCAGCTGGCTGTGTGAGAGACCAAGCTTGATCCTCTAATAACAAATTGCCAGAATATTTAGCATGATACAATAATAAACATACATAATGACAGCTTTGCCAGGCAAAGAACTTTTCCAAAGCATCTGAACAATGCTTTTCTTTCATACTTTTCTTTCACACATTCAGTGCAATTTCTTTCATACTTTAAATGCTAAATGGTAGGAGTTTAAAAGAAATACTCACAAGTCGTCTCCTCCTTGTCCATTAGCATCTTTGCCATATAACTGTTTGCCATATACATGACTTGCATTTGTATTAGCACTTGCAAAAATAATTGCTATCACCAGAGCTGGCAAACCTGCAACACAAGAAAGCTTGCTTTCAAATCTCCTAAAACTTCAAAATCACCATGCAACGCCAAATTACTGATGTCTCCACCCTTATTGATTTAATACAGAATATCCTGAGGTAGTTCTGTCAGAAAACAGCACAGAGAAGTAGAAGGAAACAATTTTTCAAACAGTATTTCAAATAGTAATTGAAGAAATTAATGGGTATTAACTGGATAAGCCTCATAACATTCTGTAAGATAGAAAGTGTTATTTTAGTACGCAATATGGAAACTAAAGTAAAATAATCTCCCTTAATTATCAAATTTGAAATTGCATGAAGATTCTTATAGTGAGAAGAAGGTTAACAAACTATTACAAAAATGAGATCTAGTGGAGGGATTATATTGGGATATTTTGGGGGGATCTTTTTTCACTGATGCTAATGTCACTTTATTACTCTGGAGAACTGGGGAATGTGAACTTGAACCTGTAGTTTCTCCACTGCTTCTCTCAACTGTAAATGTGTGTTATGCGTGTGCATTATTTCTTAATAATAAGGTAAAGGGAATATTTTAGTAAAATAGCTATATAGGAGAGAACTCTGTGCAGAGTGCTAGAGCTCACAGAAAAGAAATGTACGTTTCCTGACATGCCTTATTTACACGTCTTACCCTTGCTATGACAAAACAGATTTAAAGGGGAAGAGGTTAATTTGCTTTTCCGACCACTCAGTCCTTGTCCTCTGCTGAGGCTGCCAAAGAGGATGCTAGTTGCCAATGGAAAGACATCAATTATCAGCTGGACTGAGGTCAGTGCTCTAGCCATGAGGTTAATGGTTTTGTATTGTGTTGTATTATTTCAAACACAATATGTGCATTCAGGCAGAAGGCACAGATTCCTGATACAGAAAAAAAAAATGAAGAATTAAAGTCTTGCTGCTTGAGCCTTGCAGTTATTTTTCAGTATTACATTTTCCATTTCAGTCCTGCTGTGTACACTGCTTAGGGCAGGCGGGATCTCTCTGTGGTTTAAACACTGTGCTGAAGCTCAGGAAGTTTTGTTTGTCCCTGATTCTGCCATAGTCTTCTACTTGTTAGGAAGAAACTTTAAGTTGGATTGAAAGCTTTTTGAAAGTCAATGCAAAGATCCCCATAGGCTTTGTAGTAACTGCAAGAGTTTCTGAATTCATTGTGTGCCATGGTTCTCGATGTTAGATATGACACTAATATTTCCCTTCTCTGGAAAGTTTGTTTGGTCTCCACACTCCTCTCTGGGCTGTAAGCTGCTCTGGACAGGGGTGTTCCAGTTATGGTGTATTTGCACAGAATTAATACAGAGGAATTCTGAAACAGAGTGAGTTTATTGGTGTCCTCAACATAAAAAGGACATGAAGCTGTTGGAACAAGTCCAGAGGAGGGCCATGAGGATGATCAGGGGGCTGGAGCATCTCCCATACGAAGACAGGCTGAGAGAGTTGTGGCTGTTCAGCCTGGGGAAGAGAAGGCTGCATGGAGACCTCATAGCAGCCTTCCAGTATCTGAAGGAGGCCTATGGGGATGCTGGGGAGGGACTCTTCATTAGGGACTGTAGTGACAGGACAAGGGGTAATGGGTTCAAACTTAAACAGGAGAGGTTTAGATTGGCTATAAGGAAGAAATTCTTTCCTGTTAGNGGATGCTGGGGAGGGGCTCTTCATCGAGCACTGTAGTGACAGGACAAGGGGTAATGGGTTCAAACTTAAACAGGAGAGGTTTAGATTGGCTATAAGGAAGAAATTCTTTCCTGTTAGGGTGGTGAGGCACTGGAATGGGTTAGCCAGGGAAGTTGTGAATGCTCCATCCCTGGAGGTATTCAAGGCCAGTTTGGATGAAGCCTTGCATGGCACGGTTTAGTGTGAGGTGTCCCTGCTTATGGCAGGGGGGTTGGAACTAGATGATCTTAAGGTCCCTTCCAATCCTAACTATTCTATGATTCTATGGTTCTATACTGCACTCAGGTACCACCATGTGGAAAATGTCACAAAGATTTCAATTCTGCTCTGCATTTGTGATAGACACATTTTATATAGCATCATTTCAAAATCCATGCTATATAAATATTGATGCTACTGAACTCACCCCAGCCAATGATGCAAAACTTCAGTATGTATCGCCGTATATACGTGTTGAACACTTTCACCAGAGCAATGTACATGTGAACAGCTTCCAGTCCCATCCATGTAAAGGTGGCCAGAAGAAAAAAGTGCAAAAGTGCAGCTACAGCTATGCAGAGGCCATCTATGTCAAAGGATGCAATCCAGCCATCAAGTAAGAAGATCAGGTTAAGAAAGAGCAGGGCTGTGCTCAAGTTCATCAGGATTTTGGATGGATAATCTCTTCGCAACTTTCTAATGAGAGAAATACAGGTGCATATGATTAATTTGCTTTAATCACCCAAGCTACTTACTGGGATTTGCTGCTATCTGTAAGCTTTTGTGGCAATAAAGCATAGTGATATGTACTTCTGTATGATATCTCTGCAGGATTCTGCTGTATGTGATGTGGGAAAGCTACTACTTCTCTGGGTCCTTAATAAGCTAATTAATTGCCACAATATTTTAGCAACCAATTTATTATTAAACCCCCTTCAAATTAAATATAACACAATGTGTTTTGTACTTTAAATTAAAACTGGAGAAAATTAAAAGAACACTTTCAAAATACAGCTGACCAGAAGCTCATCTGGTAATTTTCTATGTAAATCTTTGCTTAATTTTTGGAATATATAGTTCAGTGCATAATTTTTCCTGTTTGTCTGGGGTTGGGGTTTTTTGTTTGGTTGGTTTTTTGCATAATAGGATTTTAGGAATATTGAAGATCAAGTCAATTTTCACTTTTAACTAATACACATTGAAATATATGAACTGAGGGCCAAGCCAACAACTTCTGCCACATTGAAACAGAATGCTATACCATAGGTAATGCCATAGGAATGCAATCATTGGAGATGTTCAGAACTCAGAAACTCCTTTCCCCCCCTAGCAAACTACTGTAATTTAGGAGCTACTCTGTCCTGTTTTGTTACAGGCAGAATGGTTCTTTTGTGCTGTCATAATTTCATTTTCTCTTTTTACTGTTCACAGTACTGTACCATTTCAAAACTTTTGGATTCCCCTGTGTCACTTTCACATTTCAGCAGAACTGCTACAGAAATTGTTGTAACATTTCACAATTTATATTAATTTTATTTCTCTTTCCACTTCTTCCTGATGGGCTCTAGAATGTAATTGGAAATTACACTCCATGTAATGTAAATGTAAATGTATCTGGAAATTTCTCTGTTTATACTTAGGACTTGTTATAGTCACACAGGTAAGATTTTTTTTTGTTTTTTACTGGAAGCCTGGTGGAGGATTTTAAAATAATACATATATGTTTAGACTCTAGAAGATTCTGTACTCCCAAAAGTGAAAATTTTGAGACACATTAACCTAAAATTAAGTCTCTTAAAAAAAAAAAAAAACAAACAAAAACCAACCAAACCCCAAAACCCACAACATTGTGACCATGATTTTAAGGCTTTTAAATTTTTTTATATATATATGTGTGTATATATATATATATACATATCTCCTTTCCTAGACAAATAAACCACACTAACTGTCTAACTATTTTACTCATCACATCCAGAGACCTCCTCTGTGATCTTTTTCAGAGAACTAATACTTACTCAAATGCAATGTATGTCAGAAGAGTTGCAGCTGAAAATATAGCAGATATCCCACAGCCTATGTAAGTGATAAAGGTGAGGACCTTGGTATTCTGTAGGTCTATTTGTGTAACAGTTCTCTGAAGATCCTATGTGAGAGAGGAGGAAGAGGTATCAGTTACAGCAAACACCTTTTCCATGTGCACAACAGTTTTGGTAATTAGTCAAGGAAAATTCCAAGGCGCTTTGGCAATACTACTATAACCCTGACATGAGGGTTCATGTTTACTGAGTATACTCGGTCTATAGTTGCTACACCTCTCACTTCCTTCCCATAGCTCTTCAAAACATTGTGTTTTAAGTATTATAACTGCTGGGATCAGCAGATAGACAGAGTCTGATACTGATCCTTACAATTCAGTACCAGGAACTGAAATGTCCTCCTCTGGGAAAATCTCCCCATTTCAAAATTTTTAGTTCCATTGCTTACAAGCAACACTCTTTAAGAAGATGCAAGATTTAAGATAATGTAATTTAAAAGTATTCATACTAAAATGTGCAACATTCTGGGAAGTTTATGACATCACTTCTCATTATTAAAAGTTTCTGAGAGTTGCTGTAGCTATGGGTGAAACCAAGGGCAAGATACTCCTTTTTGGTTTTATGGTCTGTTTTGACATGCAAACTATAGTCATAAATAGAATTGGTCAGAAAAAAAGTGACAAAGACAACATTAAAAAAAAAAATTGGAAATGAAGGAGGCACATCCTGAGGATATTTTTTTTCCAGTTTTCTGTCCAACTGTAATTGCCACATAGTACTGTCTGAGCATAAATGGCAGTGTTATTTCCTTTTTTAAGGACAAGAAAAAATGAGAACGTTTGGATCTATATCACTGTGGAGTAAATGTGAGCAAATACTAACACATAATGGTGTCCATTTTACAGTAGCTGTCCCTAGGAAAACTATCTAGCAAAAAGAATAAAATGCTCCAAAGATTGCATTCTTTATAGGAAAAGTAAGAAGCGGGTTTCTTACACCCTGTACCAACCTTATATGACAGTTTGTATATACAAGAAGAGTGTTATTTGAAAACAATTTAATATCTAAATTAAAGTCAGAAAAGATTATTGAAATGGAAAAGTGATTAGAAGGGTCAAAACTACATAAAAATCTGCTGGAACACAGCCCAGATTCAGAACTTCTGCCTTATTTCAAAATGCCACAAAAGCATTCAGAGAAGGGACTCATTGACTATACACTAGAGAAAGCCCTTTTTTTCTGTCTTCGAGGATGAAAAGTGAAGCAAGACTACAATTTAGCCTGAAGAAAGACAAAAAGCATGTGCCTTTTCCCTATCTACATCTGAGCCTCACATAAAGAGAGCAGCTCTACTAAGAAGGATCTGGAAAGCCAAAGCTGAAAAAAATCAGTGCATGGGTATCCCTTGTTCAGTCAAGTCCTATGTGTCACTGAAACAAGTTAAATTAAAACCCAAATACTTCCAGTAGGAGCACTGCTGTGATCAAGAGCAAACATCTTTTCTGTAGGTATGCTTTAGAGGCCAAAGGATATTCATTTTAGATGGAAAGAAATGTTCCAGCCCACTGCTGAGCATAAAAAAATCTCCACATGTTAAGACAAGGTAACAGTATTTCATCTTTTTAATGTTGAAATTTTCTTCTTCTCAAAAAGACTTCATGTGCAAATTGCTGGAGACACCTGAATGCCAGAAGAACTATGCTACTGTGGTTGAAGTGCTCTGTATGGTTCCCTCTTTCATCTCCCTGATAGGTTATGCCCTACCTATCTCAAGTCACGCTGTGTGAATATGACTTATACATATTATATGAGCCCTCAGTGAGCAGTCTTTTTCCAGGAAAGGCTTGTACTGCAAGTCATCCCCAAAGCTGATTAAAGCCATTTATAAGAAAACAGCAAATACAGGTTTACACATTTCATAAAAGAAGGTATTGCTCTATAGTTTTTGGCAGTAGGTAAATATAAATCTTGTCAGATTTGCAACCTAAATTTGTGAGGGGTGATTTAGCCTCTTAAATCTCAGGATGAAAGGGAATTATTGTGCTCCCTTGACTTTTCATCCTCATTAGCCATTTCACTGACTCTAAGACATTTTTCCCTCCTGACCCTTTTCCCTGACAATGTGAGTCTTTCTTTTATTGTTCTGAAAACAGCACCTGAACTTTTTCTCCTACTTTCTTTTTTTTTTTTTCCTGCAAACAACTTTCCCAGTTCCCTGATCTTGACATTTCAAATCTACCTGGACTTCATTCACTTCCCTCTTAAAACACCTTCTTGTTACATGTGACAGCTGCATGTCATTTTTGTCAGATTAGATTGTTATGAGAAACAACAGGGACCCTTATGACTCATTAAGGTATTTTTTTTTTCTGTTTCACTAGTGGAAGTGTTAGTACTGGGCCCTGCCTTTACAGTCTATGGCTTTTTTTTTCACCGAGCCTTGTCCCAGCTTTGAAGTAGGATGGTATAATATGCTCTCTGTATCTTGGTATTGCTCAGAAGTCTCAACACCTGGTCTTTTGTGGTGCAGTATTTTTAAAATATAGAATACTCCCATGGGCACAGTTTATTTTTTATTTTTAAATATTTAGCCACTTATTAATATTAATATTAATGTTAATATTAATACACATATTAATAATAATGTTAATCACAACAATAACAACAGCAACAACAACAACAACATACTTTCATTGCTAATTTTATTCATTACCTCATTCCTGAATCCTTATCACTAGCTATTTTGTTATGAAAAAATAACTTTATGACAACAATGGGGAAAATGATGTATAAACCAAATAAAAAAAAATGTGAGTGTTCTTGACCCAAGACGAAAACTGCATTGCAGTTCCTAGAAAAGGTAACTTAGTGAACAGTGAGTTTGCCTACCATTAGGACCCCAAAGTGTGTGAGGTGATTGCATAAGCAGACTGTCTCATTTTCATTGGATTCTGTGTCCACCTGGCAGCCCTCAGGGTTCCAGCCACCACTGCCACCTGTGGAAATCAAAGAGGAGAAACTGTACTTTCCCACAAACGCATGTAATTCTCTCTTCTAATACATTTCTCATTTCATCTTGCACAAATCCTTTCTCAAATTGCATAAGTGAACATAAAAAACAATCAGGAAAGAAGCAAGTGTCAGATTTCCTAGTTTCTGCAGAGAATCACACCAGATGAGTGTCCCAGTAACGGACCAGGAAGCTTTTTTGATTAACAAGAGATGAATGACTTTGTGGATCACTCATTAAATCACAGCTTAGTTTTACCCAAGAGGTTTTAGAACTCCTTTTTACCACACTGACATGATGTCTGCACCTACCTCCCTCCTACTCATATATCCCCAGGCACATGAAAGCATTTATGGCCCAGAGCAGAGTCCCACCCTTTCTCTCTGCAGCATGCACAAGGTCAGAGTGGATAATCCCAATGATCCTTTGTGACCTTCAAAAAAACATGAAGTAAACAATCCCCTGCCCACCCCACCTGAAAAGGCCATTCTGAAAAATAAGTAGAAATATTATATTTTTAAAAATAGAAGTGTAAAAAGAAAAATTTGTATTTCCGATTATTTTTCCTTTCATTTTTCCCTGCTAAAACATGAACTAATTTTGTGAGATCGTTTGTACTCTCTGAACTCTTTGGACATTTTTGCACAGCTCCAGGCAAAATTCAACAAATTACCTGACTGGCCCTATAACTTTACCCCAAATTCAAGACAGAATCTCTCAAAAGACTGATGATGTTCCAAAACCACTTGAAGTCTCCCACATTCAAGCAGCCACTAGAAAAAGTTTTCTCCCTGTCTGTTTCTCTTTCAATGTCCTTTTTAAGTTTAGTTTCCAAGCTAGATTCTTCTCACCCACCCCTCCCACCCCCCATTTTTATCCTTCTGCATTCTCTCCAGTTCTTCTGTCGAATTTCACCATTTCAAGTACAAGTTTGGATGCTAAATTTTATTTCTTGCAACACTCTCTGTACTAAATATCTCCCCTGGTAATCCTGCTGGTAAGGACATTTATTTCTTTGCTTTATTTGTTTCACTGTAAGGAAGAGAAATATCTCAGTAGAGATCTCTAAAGTGGAAGGATCTGGAAATTTATCCCAGAGAATGACTTTGCCTGTGCAAAGAATGAAGAACCTGAGTGTAACATCACACATGGGTTAGGCAGTAGCAATGAAGAATGGGCTAAAATGCTGTCTTGTTAATGTCTCCATATGGGACCTCATCATGCTGGACTGCCGTCCATTTACAAGGGGGATGAAGTTTGTGTAATGCAGTTCCTAACCTTCTATGGAAGATAAATGAGCTCAAGATTTGTAACAGGCACAATCTCACAATTAAATAACACAACGTATAAAAAATGATTAATTAAAAATATGGCTAAGAACCATCCATTTGTCTGAGTAGCATTACTTTTTTTAATTAACACATGCAGACAAAGTAGAAAAATTTAATTTACAATTTTAAAATGTTAAACAAATTAACATTAAAAATTTTCTAAAAGTATATTTAACCTCTGCTATTGCAAGCAACTGTACAAACCAGAAGAAAAAACATGATCTAAAGATTCCACTGAATTCTGCAAGGACTGATTAAGAAGCAAAATGGCCAAGACTGGGAACAATTTTAAAACTTAGACATTTTTATTCCCCACATAAAAGAAAATACAGTAATTTTAAACTTACCATTTTTGTTCATATCCCAGAAGACGCAGGTAGGCTTAGGCTCTTCCTAAGAAAATATGTAAAAGTAGGCTTCGCAAACCTCTTCAGACAAGTCTTATGAACATATACATTAACGGCAGAAATTTTACTACATATCTTTTCATTAAATGAGTGGAAGACTAAATATCATTCGGATTCTTGAAATTTTGTCTACTGTCAATTTAAAACTTACTCTGCTAGAAAGACACTGCTGCTCAGATTATAAAATCTAGAGAACTGTTCCTTTGAACTGCTCCTTTTCCACATCCTCAGAATAATGAAATTTTATTTTCTCACTACAGTTATCCATGAATATGATGTCTTTACAGAGTCTAAATACTTTTTACTGTTCACTTCCTTAGGACTTTAGTGAGGTGTCACTGCTTATGACAGGGAGGTTGGAACTGGATGATCTTAAGATCCTTTCCAACCTTAACTATTCTATGATTCTATGACTTTTCAGTGAATCCTCTATGTAACTGGCCTAGAAAACATGCAAAAGCCTGCTGAATTTAAGGGAAGGTTGTTTTGCCTGACAAAATAATAATTATAATGAAACGCAAGGTTAATCCAAGTTAATCAAACTGTGAAAATCACAAACCAGGCTCTTGCTATATAAAGTTTTCTTAGGTACTGCAAGGTCACATGTTTTTTAACTGAAACAGTATGTAGCCAAAGGTTGCATTTGGTCTGTATTTCCCTAAATTAATTGAAATCATCTTTGAACAACACGGGTCTGTCCATTCTTCCTTTGATGAAAACCACATGACAACAAAATAACTTGGGAAACTATTAACAAAGCAATTCATGCTTGATCAAACAATTTAAGTAATTCTAAAGTTGCAGTGTAATAAATCATATCTCTGGTCACTGGTTGTGCACATGTTTATGAACAGGGGCATTGCCTACAGTTAATGGCACGGAAATTGTCTCTGAGTGGCAAAAATCCATCCAAATGAATCAGGCTATAAGCTTTGCCTATACATAATCTGCATTCTTGTTCTTCTTAAGGATGAGTCTTGTTTTACCTGAATTTTGGTATGCTTAATTGTAACCTTCACATAATCCTGAAGATCCTGAATGGTTATGTTTCCAATACTGCATGCCACCACAAAACTGGTCAAATCAGCAGGAGTTTCTGCATCCTTTGAAAAATATAATAAAAGCTTACATAGCAGGTAACATAAAAGCCAGAGTACACAATTTCATTTTTACAGAGTGCCAGAGTAAGTAAGTCATTAGCATTTCTGCACTTTAGATCATACAATATAAGAACATTATGTTTATAAAATCAAATTATGGGTTTCCCTCATGGAAGTTTCCCTATTTTCCATATAGTCATAAACATATATAGGCACAATTATTCTGGAGAGGTTAGAAGGATTATATTCCTCTTTTAATCATTATGCCCGATGCCAAAAAAATTATAACTCAAACAATGCAGCAGATAACAACCCATGATATTATTAGCTCATTTCCCTAAACAAGAATGAACTAACTTTCTTATCTTGTTGTCAACACTGTCCTTTTTAGTAGATGCAAAGTTTTTGAAGCATAACCTATTTTCTGTGTACTGTTGCTAAATCATCCTTCATCTTAGAATGAATGACTAAGAAGTAGTAAACAAATTCAAAACAATTTTACATACTGCAGGAGAGAATAATATCTATAATGTCTTATTTGATGGGAATTCAAATAAGCGGCTGTTGCTATCAATAAGCAATACCATTTCTAACCTGCAGTGAAAAAGTACCAGGTTCAGAATTTTCCAAAAGACAAGTTTTCCTTGGAAACTGATGTTTTATTAAAATGAAAGTGCTTTGGAAATCCTATATTCTTTTGATGAGCTTCCACTGAAACCTCATAATTACATGCCTGGCTGACCTTATGGGAAGGTGAGAAGCTTGGTTACTGCCTGTGGCAGATCTTAGGTCAAATAATCTATTGCCACTCACTTTACCTCCAAAAATCTGGACTGCCAAACTCCTTAACCCCCTGATTCCTTCAGTCTAGGGGCCTTTGTTAGCCTCACAAGATGTCTGATATCAGCTCAGTACTGGGCTCATGATACCCCACAAGTCATGAGGTACAGAATACCTTCAGTTATTAAGTGCACACTATCCTGAGAAGAAAATTGTCTTTCTTAAGAACCATATCCAAGAGTTTTCAAACACAGTATTTCAGATTATACTGGAGCTTTGTAACATAATTTCCTAAAAACTGAAAAATTGCAAGGAAACAAAATTTAAGTTGTTTTAGACAGTTCTTGAGCATTCAAACAAGAGAAAACCTCTTGGCTGACATCTAAATTTCAATATTCATCAATTCTATGGAAGCCTTTTCACAGATTTCGATGGTTTTTAATGTATACTATCTCTAGCAGATAAAAAGCAGAAATTAGTATCAGTTGGTCTCTTTATAATATATTCTTACTTGTCCTTACAAAGGAAGTTAAATAAGGTTTACATTAAAGTAGAATGCAGGTAACTGCTTATTTACTAATAAGGCTGTGCTCAGCTAAATTAGGGGTAAGCTTTTAGCTAGTAAAATACACAGAGGTAACAAGTAAAGCAATGCAGAGGCTAGTGTCAATGACATAAGCCTGGTCTAGTTTAGGCAATCAAAACAATTCACATATTTATCATATTTGTACATTATTTTCATGGCCTCAGAACTCATGAGTTCTGAGGATCATCATCCTTTCAACTAACTTTACACATGCAAAAGAAGATGTCTAGAAATGCCATTCCAGTGTTTCTTAACATAGGCAAAGACAGGAAATTGGTACATCCAGAACATAATACAACTTACCTAGTCTTTCTAAATATCTAGGTTGAATATGGGTCACCTAAAAATATGTGTCCATTTTAAGAGGCTTTAAAGTATCCTGTCCAGTCTCCAGCTGCTACTACAGAAGATCTCACATCTCTTACAGATTTTTTGTCACATCTGTAAGCCAGTACATAGTACCTTTTACCTTGGGGTGTTGCAAATTGCACCCCTTTGTCTGATGCCTAGTTCTGACCAGGATATGTGTCACATCTCAATGTTGTTAACTCTCTTCCATTAAGTGACTTTGAAGGAAACTTACAGACAACAGTTCAGGCATAGGTATATACACTGAACACACCTATGTTTGGTGAAGTGCATCCTACCCTGAATATCTTACATCAGCTTTTCATATAGACTTACAAGTAATGTAGCAATCATATTTTTATGAATGACAAGATAAAACTTACTAATATTTTCTCACTTGCAATAAAAAAAAACAAAACAACAACCCTCCAGTGCCTTAAAGCATGCTGTTTCACTGTTATATTGGATGCTTATAAGAAACACAGCCAATAGCATTGGGAATTTTACTTGCAACTGTAATATGTATTTATGAAATCCTTTTATACTAATGGAAAAAGTTATTGGATTTGAGATGGCATGTACAATTCTATGATTCTATGTGGATCAATTTATTTTTAGGTTGTATTTTTAGCCTTTATTTACTTTTTATTTACTTAATTTTTAGACTTACCAAAATGAGATTTTTACACATTTTTAATCAATTGCATTGAACATGTCATCCATGAATAGTTTGAAAACACACCAAAAAAAGAAGGAATTTAGATGCAAATTTTCATGGTTTTTGCTTTCCAGTGATTAAGTGTCCCTTTGAAAAAAGTTCAAACCATTAAAGGACAAATTTTGACTTTATATGTTTTTATGCCACTATGACAAGCCTACATCTGTAGCCTTCTGGGCTTTTTCAATTAAATATATCCATCCTGTTTTTATCAATAGTGGCCTAAAATGAATACTATTTTAAATAATCAATACTTAGGGGTGTATTTCAGAAGGCAACTGAAGGTCGTGGGTATTTTCTTGACCAGATTATCTGAAGAATCTGGATACACTGCCAATAAAAACGATAATATAGGGACAATACAATACTACAGAATTCTGCGGATGCACAGGAGCCAAAGTTCACTTGAAATACTAATGGGAAAACAAACTCAAGCCTTCTGAGACTCAGTCGACAACTAACTATGGAACAATGTTTCCTTCTTAATTAACTTTTTTTTTTTTTTTAAAAAAGAAAGTTATGCACATTTTTGATTGTTTTTCCATGCTGTGAACTCTTCCTAATTTTTTTCACATCTGCTATGCAGGAACTATTTAGAATTAACATGTGTTGGGACCCAAAGGATCAAAAAGTCAAATGTACCTGAGGTCCCTTGGCTTTCAAGTGCAAGTACTGTTATCCTTATCCCACATTAAAATACAGTGTGCTTATGAGAGCATATATGTGGAAAGTATAATAGTATATATAGAAACAAATGTTCTTTGGCTGATGACCATCAGCCCAGACTTTCCAGCTGAATATAAAGTATTCAGGTGGATATCAGGGCCAACCAACTGTTTTAAGGAAAAGAAAGAGTACTTGGCAGTGTTAAATGCCAAATTCCCTTCCGGTAGAAAAGAATCTGGCTCCACTGAATATCAAGGACTTATATTAATACATTTTAACAGAAATTATGCTGTTTAAAAAGGCCTTGCCACTTTAGTCTGAGTCCAATCAGCTGGGATAGTTTGCATAGATTACCCTGAGAAAAAGTTTATTTCAAATGTGACATGAATTTACAATCAATCAATTTGCAGTTAATCAAACTACAGTCAAAAGTTGACTTTAATTCAACTTCAGCAATGTGACTAATTTGTCACTATGAACATATCACTATCTCTAGTGCCTACATCTGCTATCACCTTCTCATTTCTGTAACTCATGACATACTGTGAAATGATCACACTATAGGAAACTTTCAGCAGCTGGCTTTGACTCACCCTGACTGCAATTCACACACAAAAACATAAAAGTTTACCTGAAAAAGACCATTTTTATTGAAGAAAGTAAACTGAGCCCTGGATATAACTTCAAACTCATCTTGACTTAAATTCTTCAGTAAACTTGGTGGCAGAACAACAGAAGCGATGGCATTTGTTTGATCTTTGTCAAAATCTATCTGTTAAACAAAAAGAACAGAAGAACATGTTCAAACAAAAACAAAACCATCCATTTTCCACAACTGGGTTCACATCCTTACACAAAGATATCTAAACATGGGGCTAGAAGTTACCAAACTAATATGACCTGTACCTATGTAAGAATTGATGCAATAAATAAATAAATAAAGGCCTGGGAGGTTTTCCCATTCTTTCAGCATGAGATCAGCTTTCAACAAAAGTGTATTAGATAAAACCAACAAACAGAAAACCTCCTCCACTGCTATAATGATGATTTGGAAGTAATGAGATGGCAATAATAGCAGTCGATACTTTTCAGTAACCTTCAAGACGCTTCTCCTCATACCAAACAATGTTGAGAAAATAAGTTCTGAATCCTTCTTTCTTGAGTTGCATCATTTGACTCCACATCTTAATTTTCTTATGAGCTTTTCTTGTTTCCTCTATTACAGAAGGGAGATCTTACAATAATGATTAGCATCATCTCTCTGTGTTTGTCATGCTTTGTAGTACAAAAACAAAAGACACTTTCTGGCATCAATATAAGCTTAATCTATACCTGCAAAGGTAGCTGAAAGCCCTCTATCTCATAGGGATGTAACAAGTGACCAGGAAAAGAGTAAAGATGCAAACTTGCATTTCATCAGCTACCAATAAACAATTCTATGACTGCATACTCTTCCTTCATGGTGTTCCGCCTTATCCATCAAAAGGGGAGCAAGCCATCTCACAATGGCTCTATAGAAAAAGCAATTAAGAATTTTACTGTGATATAAGGAAACTCACAATCCTGAGTTCTCCAGCGGCAACTTGATCACATATTTATGTTTCTCATGATCAGTCACAATGTTCTTAAAGCACCATTAGCTAACAGAAAGTTAAAAGCCATAGGCCAGATTTATTTAAGTTGTTAATTTTCACAGTACTACTGTGAATAACAGGCACCCTTGGAAATTAGTAAGAAATGGCTCACAGATATCTCCTGACATGGCTAGAAACAGTTGAATAAATGATTTTGAAAGGATAATGGTGCCACATTAAACAGAAAGTCTGCATGTAATAAAGTTGCCCATTAGATACAGTCTGCAAATAGAATGGAAGAAGCTTCTATAAAGAAGTATGGATATATTACAGGAACAATTTAATAATAAGAATCACCAAAAGCTAGCTTAGTCAAAGGTTTGGCAAGAAACATAAAAGCACAGGGGACTGAAATAGAATCTTTCCAAATCGCCATGGATGCTTTGCTTAATCTCTACTATAAAAAAAATAAATAAATAAAAAAAAATCTGGAAACATTCTGATATACAGCTAGAAGAGTTTAATGCTCCCTGATGAGCCTGGGATAGGTCATCACATCACTGCTGAAAAACCTGGACTTTCACAAGGGAATATCCCTCCAGCAGGGATAACAAGTATCTTTCTGACAGCCATGGAAAATCTAAATGGTGACCCAGCTGCTGCAGACTTTTCTGGGAGGAAGGATGCGAAGAATTCTCAATCAATCAGCTGCTGGAAATGTGAAAGTCTTAGAACAAACTCATGTTCCAGTAGGAACATTATAAATAATTTGATGGAATTTGGATTCTATGATTATTTAGACAGTGCTGTAATAAATGATTCCAGGGCAAGAAAATTCCTGGATGTTCTCAAGCCACAGATGGTAGTTCTTATTATACATGCGAACACCCCAAACCTGGCTTTAGAATTTTTCCTTTCCTCTTTCCATAAATACAGGATAAAATCTGGAGGAGAATCATTCTTTTGATAATAATCAAAGAACAACCAGCTATTTAGCTTCATGAATAACAGAGCTAAACAACAGTAGATTTACAAGCATTAAAGATTTCTAATAGAATTGATTCAAAGAAATTTTATCCAAAATTTATAGAAAAATAAATATGTGAAAACTCGATTACATTACATCCATTTGTATCTATTTAAAACAGCATTTGAGTTTTGATCCAAGGTTTATATACATAGCATGTAAAAGGCCTGTACCTTATAATGCTACTACTGCATTTTCTGGCACTTTCATTACTGTTTTTGATTTTTACAGTACATAGTACTTTATAAAATGATCAGACATACGTTAGGTCTGTTGTCCTGCCAGTTTGCAGCAGGAATTTTGTTTTGTTCTATAAGTTTATACTCCAGTGATTAGTCTGTTTTCATAATGGCATAATGGCATGTTTTGTTTGAATTCAGCTTTGGTTGCTCTTTAAATTCCTCTTTATTTCCTCTACCGAGTGATGGTTGAATTTTTAGTTTTTCTGTTTAATCTTTTTTGTGTTTTTCTCCAAGTAAGGCTCTCCGCATTCGAATAGTTAGATTCCCAGGAAACTGAGATTACATTACCTCTGTCATAGACTTCTCATATAACTGTGAAAAAAAGACACTGAACTACATTTTAAAAAGCATTTAGGTGCCATAAGATGCAAGCAGGCATATAGCAGAATTTTAAAAGTTTCAGCATCTTATTTATAACTGATTTCAAAAGAGCCTTTGGAAAATTCCAATGGGTGTTCATGTGCTTCTCAAATGCTATTTCATAGTTTCTAGATGTCTAGGCTTTTCTATTTGTGAAAAAAAAAAAAAAAAA
>NDXB01021977.1:84025-98974 GCA_002631895.1 Agapornis roseicollis | reverse complement strand
AGTTTTTAAATGTATAGGTTTTTTTATTTGTGAAAAAAAAAAAAAAAAAAGAAAAAGTATTTTGGGGTGATGACAAATATCTTAACTACAGCAGCCTGTTGAGATACTGTAGCACTAGAGATCATTCTGCATTTCTGCATTTTGTGTGATAAGTAGTTTTTTACTTTTCATATCTAGGCTGGTCAAGCTCCACATGAACGTCTCGAACCACAGACATCACCAATGGAACAACCTATGTGTGGACAACTGGATCAGCCTTACGTCCGTATTAGCAGTAGGTGTTTAAACTCTACTGGAATGTTGAAGACCTATTTTATCTGCAGAAACCTACATGTAAATATCTACAGTTAGACATCTTAGTCTAAAGCTGAAATGCATCGATGGAGTTTTCTGTTAGTGTACAATGGGTGATATAGCAGACTATTTTCCCTTTTCATTATTAGAACATAAATACATAAAAAGGATATAGTATGTCCTGGACTTGTAAGAAAAATACTTTTTATCCATATGGAACTTGTGACTTTATCTGGGTTTCCTGTCACTCAAAGAAATACTACATTAATTTGTTTGGATGATTGCAGGAAAGAGGAAATAAAAAGTAGGGGGGTGTGAGAAACACAGGGATGATTCGTATCAATAGAATGTAGTGTGGTAAGTGTGATCACTATAGCTGTGAATTAGATACAGAAGAGTGTGTGCCTTTTAGAAAGCCCCCAGCTGACGTAATTACCTTTAGAAACCCCGCCTATGTAACCACCCTTTTGAAACCCCGCCTAGAGGTGATGTGACCACCTCTCTCAAGCCCCGCCTGGGAGCTGACGTGCAACTGCTTCCGCTTCCTGGAAAGGCCATTTATCTGCTTTTTGTTGGAGGATACCCCTAATGTCATGTCATGTGGGGTATACACTACTAAGGATCCCCCAGATGTAACCTTCCTGGCCTCTTCGACCAACAGGGCCACAGTAAACACACCTGAACAACAGGCACATTTCATGTTCCAATATAACTGCTTCCATACCTGGAAATCAGATGCATTATTCTGTGGACTGACACTGAAAGAACCACCTCTGAATGAAGTTGAGTTTATAGAAGACACTCCAAGTGCGAGGTTTCGTGTTGAAATACTCATGGATGGTCCAGTGAACTGGATCTTTAATGCCAAGGCATCAATAGTTTTTAGAGCTCTAAAACAAGAAATAAAATTACTATAAAAACTGAAAACAGGGAAAAAAATAAAATACTATGCTCTGTATACCCTCCACATTTAAGATGATCCTTTTACTATTGATTATGTTTCTATCACCCATCTGTGTATTCACAAGGACACATTCAGGCTGTAAATTGAGGCATCTCTGTTGAAAACAAAAGTTTTTGATTAAGAAAATTGATCTGACTACATATCACTGGCCCTGAAATAGCTTTCCAACAATACTTAGGTCTATGCTGTGTCATGTATCAGGAGAATTCCTTCCAAACACTTTATCTTCATCTTTGTCATGTACATTCATTTTAGGACAAGAAGAAATATTTGTATATCTAATTTGGAAAATTATTTTTGATCAAAATCACAAAAGTTTGATTTTTGTACTGCAGTTGTTTATCTATAAATAGAAGGGTGAATCCTTCCAATCCTGCAGGTTGCTCTAAAAACCTTGACTTAAATGCAGAAATACTCACTCTGAAGATGATGCTGCCAGTACACTGTCTGAACTGGTTAGAATATTGGAAAAAATTGTCACCACGGTAGAACCCAGAGATTCATCGATTTCTTCATCATTCACAATTTTTTTGAGCTTCTGCACAACATCATTTACTTTGTCTGAGGTCAGCTGCTGCCCTTCACCAGTGAGATTCAGAAGCTGATTGGCTATATCAGCTGCATTTTCTGTAAGTGTATGAGTAACATGAAGTAAAAAGAGAAGATAATGCATATCAGCCCTGAAATAATTAAGAAATACACATTTTTATCCTCATTGTTGAAAGCTACAGCATGTTCTGTGGTACTTGAAATGAACATAGGAATTTATAATTTTAACAAATTTCCAATTTTCTGAAAAACTATAGAACTTGCTGTCCTCATTGGCTGTGTCTTTCTTGACTTAGTTTGATTTGAGTTTGCAAATTAGAACTATTATTGAAGTGGCTGATTGAAAGGAAAAAAAGGGAAGTAAAGAATAAAAAGTGCATTTCTCTCTTTTTTTCTCCTTATGCTATCCTTTCTTTTTTTTTTTTTTTCCCCACTGGGAAAGAACAGTTTCACTTTGAAATGAAACAAATGCATCCAAAGTCACTATTACTGGCAAAGTATTAACTCTTTTAAGCTTTAGGGAGAAAGCCTGACCACATTACAAGTGTTTCAGATCCTTCAGAAGGTCGTGCTTATACTGGGTTGGCAAGCACAACACACAAGCATATTTCTTGACAAGAATCTTCCTGGTAAGGGAAGTTTGATAGTTTATCCAGTGGCAAAATATCAGAGTAAATCACATGTTAAACCATAAATTTGATGCCACCTGGATAGAAAACTAACGTAAACACTAAATTTTCAAATTTAAAAAATTTGCCATTTATTGGAATTTGCAAGTAAGATTTACAAAGAAGATCAGGCTTCTTTAATTTGCAACTGGCTGTGGTTTTTTTTTAATGCTGTGTTTTATAATATAGCTTTTGCTACCTTTACTGTAGAATTTTTATTTTACCTGAAATAATGGTTTCCTACAGTCTGACTGCAAGTAGGCAATCAATCAAGTTAGGTAGCCATGCTCCCTAGGACCCCTCTATTGGTGAGGGTGCTTCTTCAAGAAAGTAAATTAGAACAGGAGCTTAGTGTAGGTGCTCTGAATTCCTTAGATGAGTACCATTCTCTTCACTAGCTCTGGCACTAAAAATGGGGGCCATAAAATTGTTGTCTATTGTTTTATTACTCCTTTAAGGCTAGAATGACAACAAGGGGTATTTTGCAAAGTGAGAAAAAATCTGAAAATTTCTGATTGTAAACCCAGTGAAGAGAGTGGGAGTCTTTCCACTGGCAATTTATTTGAATCTGAATATCAAGCTACCACCTGCGTCAATTCTTGCGGAATTACCATTAGAGTTTGATTTATTTCATTAATTGGTATCCAGAGCTTTTCATGAATAGGCTGAATTCAGCTTGTTCTACTTCTGCAGAATTTAAATATTTTATATTTGCACTGACTTTTTAGAAAGATTTTAAGCAACCCAGCACAAAGGAATATATTCTTCCTTAATGTAACTTCATTACAGCAAGCAGTAACCACAAAACTATTCCCTTAGCCTAAGACCAATATCAATATACAGACCTGTGCAATTTCTAAGATCAGGCTGGCCCCAGTATGATGTATAATTCTGCAGACCCAAATAGCTAAAGAGGAAAAATGACAAAATTCACATGAAATACAATAGCATGCGTTACATAAATTTTTCACCATTCTTTTATAGGTGTCACAGTGGTCCACTCTTGTCAATTCACAACTGTCCTAGCAACATTGCCCCTAGTGAAATGAAATATATATGCTTGTCAGTGTAAATATGTGATCAATTAAGTGACAGTGCTGAGACAAACCCTAGTTCTTTTGGGCAAATTCCCATCTGATTGCTATACTGATTTGATAAACTGCATTAGTAGAAATTCTGGCCTTGCATTTCAGAAAAGACTGAAATGTTGACAAAAAACTACTGTGCCTTTATTATGACCTCATCAGATGCTGTTTCCATAATTTCCACCTGATACAAATGGTTTTGATCAAGCCAATAGCAAGCTGTAAGAAGAACAAGAACAGGAGCTATGTGGAGATACAAATTTATGCCACCCATGAAAAGTGGGGCAAGTCACCATCAGATCCAGGTCCCAGGTGGGGCTCACATATAAACAGTTTTTTCAAAAATGCTTTTTAAAAAAGCCTTACCATAGCAAAATATCCAGATATGGTTCTGAAATTAACCACATTTTTTCCTCAGTTTTCTTTAAACACAGTCATGTTATCATAGCAAGGCAAAGGCAGAATGGAGAATAGGAAAAATGTACCCTTTCATTCAGCAGATAAAAGGATAAAGTTATTCCTCCATTGATTGACTTTATTATAACAGTACACTAGCTGGCAACATTCCACCGTGGGAAGTGCAGTATTAGAAGAGACCCTTAGAAGAGCTTCCTCTTCTCTCAAAACACATCCTACCTGTACTCCACATTAGCAAAAACTAGTGGATGCAGAGGCAAGGAAAGAATAGCACAGTGCAGAACACGTACTTCTTTTTTTTTTTATGAGAAGTGTTATACATGGACAATCAAAAGTATTGTACACACCACACATGAACAATAAAGATAAGCAATATGGGGTAGCAAAGGCCAGAAGCCTTGATTTTTAATGATTCTGAGGTTCTGACATAGAAACAATTTGACTTCTGCACTACTCATTCTACAACAAAAGTTGGTCAATCAAAATTTAGCAGTTCTTGTATAAGATTAAGAGGCTGAGGAAGTCAGTTAGTTACATATAATACTGGTTGCTTTCCTGTTTGGCACAGATGCTCAAAGCTGATTCATATCCATGTTGCCATATTGTTTTCAAAAAGTAAAAGATCTGGTCTTCTCAGAACATGTTCCAGATGTAATGTGGGCAGATAAGACTACTGTATTACATGTAATGGTGATCATCCTAAATACTGAGGAAATTAAATAATACATCATAGCCATGTTCAAGGCACTGAAAGGAGATCAAAGCCATATTGTTTTGGTAATATATCAAAGGAAGTAATAATACTACCATTTTACAAATGTGAAATAGAGACACAGTGTCTAAATCTTTATTATATGCTCACAAAGATAGCCAACAGTAGGGAAAATTTATGCTAAATCACGTGTTTTTAAAAACACAAGTTTAAATCTTTAAGCATAAGATTATCCCCAACTTCAATCATGACTAACTACTGGCAAAATGCTTGTTTCACAGAATTTCTTTTACTTTCTCTTAATGACATGAGAGGATCTGGATTAAACCAATTACACCACTCATCATCAGATTTTGTTGAAATTTCTTATACAAATCAGATAGTAGTAGTTGAGAGGTAGCAAATATGAAACTTTGGTTTCAGTAACATAAACATAAAGACTAGAAGAGAGCAGTTTAATTGTGTATAAAGGTGTTATTTTTATAATCACTTTGAACATGTATTACTTGCGGCCCTCAATTGCCCTACAGAAGTGGTAGATGAGCCTTTTTTTTCTTATCAGTGAAGTACATATTCTTACTGTACACACATAATCTCTCATAGTATAGAAATCATCTTCCTGAAATACAATGCCAGCCAATAACAACCATTATGCAGGATGCAGTTTAACTATATACCCAGAAAGCTGCATTTGAAGCTCTCAGCTTCTTAGGTATTTGAAAACCTACCAGGTTCTTGATGCAGTCTGAACAGAGCTCCCATGGCATAACGTGAAGTTGGTCACAGTTGGTCTGGTATCTGGCCAAAAATAGTTTGGAGGGTTTTCTTCTGCTAAACATTTTTCTGTAACAATAAAAGTGTATCAGTGTTAATGGTAAACTTCTTCATCTAATCATCTTCCACTTCTTCCTCATCTTACCACCCGGTCTACAGTGCAAACCTGTCTTTACATTAAATGCTTGGTTGGTATCTACAGAGTAGTGGCAATGGAGGGGGCCGCAACAGGGGACAATATATAGGGCTGCTGCTTGAGACAAAGGATTGAACATGCATGCTGCGCACTCTACATGCGTTCCAGCAGCCCCCACCTCCTCCCTTCCAGAGGAAGGGGAATCTCTGCAAGAAGTTGAATGGTGAAAGATGAGAGTTAAAAGGAAATTGGCTAAGGACAGCAAATGGCAGGAGCATAAACAATGGGGTGGAGGAGTGGGCATGAGAAGCCTTGGAGGTCCAAAATGTCTCATTAAAGCTCTGGCTGTAAATCATACTTCTTACAAGAGGAGCTGTCAGGAACTGTCTTAGCCTCTTTGAACCAGACAGCACAACACTGACTAAAGCAATCTGGACAACTGTGTTTGTGTTAAAAGACATCTCTTGAGCACAGCTCTTTGAGATTAGTGGAACAATGAGGCTTACAGGAAAAATTTAAAATTTGAAACAGCCATACCACTTGGCAATGTGAGATTAGTATAGCACAGAAAATGCTTACTTATGGACAAGCAAACAAAATCTGTTGTAACAAAGCCAAAAACTACCTACCCACTGGATCAACATCCACAGTATGAATCTTATATCCTCCTTCCATGGTCCCATTATTACTTATGAGCTTCTGTCGGATATCTTCCTCTTCTAAATTGATGTTGTTGGTAGAATTATAAACCAGAAGAGCCAAAACCCCAAAACTGCAAGGAAAATTATGAGTGTTTGAGTCAGAACAGCAGAGGCCAAATGTGTGGAAATAAAAATATCTGACAAACTCTGGTTTTCCTAGTATGGAACATGTATCACTAAGACAATGTTGCTCATTATCTGTAAATTACTTTTTTTTTTATATATAGGGCCATGAAAAACAGTACATTTAGGAAATTTCATCCTTGAGTTACCATTAAATAAGCACCTCATCAAAGGAGCTAAGGAATGTTTTCAGAAGATTTAGATTCTTTCAAAAGATGAAAGCATAAAGCTGTGAGTTCTAAATGGGCCTTCATTAAATATAAAAATCTGGTTGCTGATGGCTGAGGAACTTAAAAGCTGATTCACCCCACCTTACAAAACTTGGGAAAAATCATCCAAGAGGGTTTGTCTCTTCACTGACTGCAGAAGACTGGAAGATTAACAAAGAACAGATGTCTACATTTTGATGTACTGTAAAACACCCCGACACACTTCTGAAACTTTTAGTCCTAACTGGGGAAGTCTAGTTACTCAGACGAGTAATTCAGGTTTGAGCAGCAGTAACTGTTTTGTATTGTAGCCCACTGCTACTTTCTTCGGCATAAGAAGTAGTTAAAACTGCCCAAGTCTCTTTCCTGTGAGAAAAATAAAACAGTCCCCACCCTTGTCCAAAAACACAGCTTTTCTGGAAGGGAAATAATGAACAGAAAGAAGTTCTAGCAGGACATAGGAAAGAAGCCTAGAGTAGAAATCTCAAAAATTTCTTCCTGGTACACACAGAAAACACATGTTGAAGAAGAGAATGTTGGTACCCAAGAGCATTGCTTGGCTCTGGCTAGTAGAAGGTGACGCCACTGAAGCATGGAACATTGGCTCTACATGTTAGCCAGAATTTGGAGAAAAGGAAAAAGCAAGCCTCCTTTGGGTTGTCTTCATCTTAGCCTTGCCCTTGAATACCCAGCAGTCTGAATAAAGACAGACCTTCGTAGTGCGTGAGCAGTTCCTGGCAGCATGGGAAGTGGCAGCACTGTCAGCACACATACAATGAGCAGGGCACAGACCAAACAGAGCTGCTTTCACTGGTGGCACCCAGTGCAAGAAAGCAGCTGTGAGCTAAGGGGTCTTCAAGTCTACTTGAAGACTAGAAGAAAAAAATCTATATGGGTGCTGTATGTAGGAGGGCTGGTAGGGTTTTCAGGTACCCCTTCCTAGACAGACCAGGACTTCATTTCCAAAAATCTTTCAGAAGGACATCCCCAAGATATCACCTCAAAGTTGCACTTTCCAGAGGCGCCTAGTCTGTTACTGTATAAAACTACAGCTTAGTGTACAGATGTTGCTCTTAGACGGCAGATGGAATCCTCTTTATCTCAGACCTAATTCTGAAAACTGAATATCTCCAATAACTTTGAAGTACTCTCATTAGTGGAATGACATTAAAAGAGCTGGCATTAGAACAACCTCTGAGTCTAAGAAAAAAACTACAAATGAAAAGCAAAGCCCAAACCTCATAAAGAAATCCTGAATGTTAACTAGATACTCCACATATTTCTCTGTAGCACATGTAAAGTAAATAAAGTATACACAGTCCCTGGTTGGAGCCTTTTTTTTTGTCTTGGTTTGGGTTTGGTTTTTTTTTTTTGTTGTTTATTGCACACCAGTACACTTTCCTATTTGCCTGCCATATTCACTGTTTTACTGGTAACATTTTGCTGGAGAAGTGAAAAAGTGACAGCCTGCTGGCTTGGCTTGTTATTTCCCAGAGCACTATTTTAGCAGAGAAATTACAGCTACCCCCGGCTAGGTCACTCCTAGACCACTCCTGCTCCTAGAGATAATGAGTTCCTCCTAACACTCTTTTGGCCTCTGTGGAGTGTTCAGTATGTGGCAACAGGCTCAGTAGGGTGGATATGCACCCTTGCAAGGCTTCTGCTATATACCTCAGGTATATTATGCGGCACAAGTTTATTATGGCATTTATTTTTAGCAGAAGCATGGAAATTGCCTATGGAGTTGCCAGCTCCTCCAGCCCTGAGGCACTTCAGCCCCAGAGTCTCCTGGCATTTAACCATCTTTCCTAAAAGATTCTGGCTTCACTCATCTATTCCCTTTACTTCAGAAGAGGAAAACTTAATGTACTGATGCCACTCCCTACCTCAGCACTTTGGCTGCAAAACAGAAGTCATCAGTCACTGCTACTGCTATGCTGCCTATTGCAGGACTCCCAGCTAACCAAAATGATATTTAGTACTGTACCATAACTGTGCAGAGGGATAATGCCAACAAAACAGAAGGGATAATGATAGATGAAGTAGAACCAGTTACAGTTATCTTGAACAATTACAGAGAAAGGTATTGATTATGAAGCACTGATAAAAATAATCTTTAAACCACTTTACTATTTGTGTTCTGAGAAACTCTGAGAGCACAAGTCATATATACTGCGTAATAAGAGCCTATTCCATATTATGATGAAAACAAATTCTATAAACTTTTCAGAATGACTCATGCTAGCTTCCCAAACTAAATAAATACCTTTTAACTTGACAGATGACGCAATATGAAGCTGAGTGCTTCCTTCCACTTTTTTCACACTCAGATCACAGGAAGAAAACATTTTAATGGTGAAGAACAAAAATTCTTGATTTGGGAAACAGTAGGCTTACACTCAAATAAATGGCAACACTGCTACACTCTGCCAGTGTCACTGGATTTAACACACCCAACCTTACATAGAATCATAGAATCATAGAATAGTTAGGGTTGGAAAGGACCTTAAGATCATCTAGTTCCAACCCCCCTGCCATAAGCAGGGACACCTCACACTAAACTGTGCCACCCAAGACTCTGTCCAACCTGGCCTTGAACACTGCCAGGGATGGAGCACTCACACCCTCCCTGGGCAACCAATTCCAGTGCCTCACCACCCTAACAGGAAAGAATTTCTTCCTTATATCTAATCTAAACCTCTCCTGTTTAAGTTTGAACCCGTTATCCCTTGTCCTGTCACTACAGTCCCTAATGAAGAGCCCCTCCCCAGCATCCCTACTTACATCTTTTTTTGTGTGCCATATAAAAGCAGAGAGAATCTCACTGCAGTAATCAGATACAAACTGCACACCACCAAGAGTAACCTGTACTACTGCAAACCGCATAAAAAACTGGACTGTGGTGCAGGTCAACACCATGGGAATAAGTATTTATGCCTCTCTTTCACGGAAATGGTGACAGCTGCAGCAAGCAAGGAAACAGGGGAAGACTAGTGTCTATCCCACTTTTTCCTGGTCTGTTGAGCTAAGCTGGCTCACAGAGAGGAGTTTACAGAGCTGCATCCTCATCAAAAGCACAGAAGGCGGTGGTGGAGCCTATGCTGCCATGGCGCGTACCACAAAGCCGGCTTTCTTCTCCGGCAGCGTGACTCAGAGCTATTCCAGGACTGTGTGCCTACACACAGGCAGTGGTCTCACTGCTACGCAATGCAAGAAGCCTGAAGGAAGGATTAACAAACCATGTGAACTGGGCAGCACAGACTCCCTCATACCTGAAGATATGTAGCTGATAATTAGCAATGCGTATTTCTCCACTCATTTCAGTTGTACTAGACAGGCTGCACAAATACTGAATTATTGTGGTTGCCAAACTGTTTAACAAATCACTATTTATTTCCTTTGTAGTTAGTGTTACTTGATTTAAAGAATATAAAGAATAATTTTAAAAGCACCTAAGTACTCAGGAAGTCTATACTTCCATGAAAAGTCACTGGGAATTTCATTACTGAGTACCTTGGCATATTCAAAAAAGTTTCAAATGTCAGAATTAAATTCTTTACCAATGTTGCTGTTATGCTGGCTTTGAAGAAGCAGAGATGGGTAGCTCTAACTCAAAACTGGCAGGACTGTTAGGCCACCTAGTCACCTGTAAACACTGCTAACTTCTTCCCATTAAACGGACAAAGAGCGAGCTGATTACTGCTTAAGCCACTCATGAAGATTTACTATAAACAACAGACAAAATATTAGAAAACACACAGAATGCGACAAAATAAAATGTGAAAATAGAGGGAAATTAAAAGTATTCCACAAAAGTATCTGAGTTGTGGAATACTTTTACTTGAGTTGATTTTGACTGGGATACCATTAAAATGTTCAGAATAGAGAGAAGAAAAATAGGACTGGCCATAAAAACCACATTCAAAATAATGCCAGGGATGAAGTGGTTCCTTTCTCAGCAGAAGGTTATATTACAGAAAAAATAAAAAATCACATACATCAGGACACAAAACTAAAACCTGCAGCTTCTTTTTAGACTACTAAAAATAAAAGAATCCTAAGCCTTTTTCTTAAGTCAGTGACCACTGTATCAGAATAGAGCTGTAAGCAGCATGGTCATACCTCTGTGCCTGTCCTTTTGCCTTTGGGCCTTACTCCTCCTTACAGATCTGGTGTGTGAATACAAAAACTAAGGCTTTTAAATAGAAACCACTTACAGTACGTGACGATTTGGTATGAAGACTATTTGTTAGTGGAGAATGTAACAGAAAGGGCTGGAATCCCTCACATTTCAACAGCTTGTTTTCACTGAAATGTTTTTGGTTGTGCTTGAACTATTTCCAAAGATACAAAGAAAAACCCCATTCCCTAACACAGTACTTCCCTAAATATGGCATCTAACAATGTCAAGCCTACACTAAAGCCAGTTAAAAGTCACTGGAAAGACAACAAAAGTCACTGGAAGTTGGATGAAAAGCTGGCAGCTTCAGCAGGACTAAGAAGCAATCATCTCTCAGTCACCTGGGAGGAATTCCCAAATTTCTCCATCTGTAATGAAGGCTGTATTTATAGGTCATGGACATAAGATGCCACTGTGGAGAAACCTGTGGATTTATGTTTGGCTCTTTGTTGCTCATTTTTCCAAGCAGAAATGTTATACATAATGTACACATTATGTGGCATTTTAAAACATTGCTCAGCACTGGTCAAGGCAGTTCTTTTCTGCCTTCAGTAACACTGAAGTTGAACTCGCAGGGAGCAGAGGTGTGCCAGGTCCAAGTTGTTCCTAAAACCTCACCAGCAGAAACCAGGAAAATTTTAAAAATAGGAATAGGCATCACAGATGTGTTCATTTATAACAATAAAGTGATTATTATTTCATAACAAGTAAGTAACCTACAAACAATGCAAGAAGCAGATACTTTACTTGGTAAAGATACTTAGGGCTATAAAATTACACTGCTTTGATGTTGTTAGCTCCTGTCTAAAACTATTTCGCAATTTTATAGAATCATAGAATCATAGAATAGTTAGGGTTGGAAAGGACCTTAAGATCATCTAGTTCCATCCCCCCTGCCATAAACAGGGACACCTCACACTAAACCATGCCACCCAAGGCTTTGTCTAACTTGGCCTTGAATATTAATTAGCTTAAGTTTTATTCAAGTGCATTAAAATTTCCATTAAGCAACACAAGACTGAAGAACACAGCATGCAGGAGCCTCAGTCTACCTCACTGACACTGGTGGCACAACTCCCAGGGACCTCAAAAAAGGACTAGGCATGCCTACGGGCAGCTCTGATTTCCTGCTTTCTTCTCTATTTTCATTCCTAAGAGAAGGGACTTCTGTTTAAATTTAGACAGTCACCACTGTGGTTTTTAATTTGGATGAGTTGTTTAGCAGTACTAACATTAATGCTGTTTCCCACAGTAGAAGGAATTGAACATGAGAAATAGGCCAAAATTCTTACAATCAAGTAATGGATGCTAGAGCAAGCATAATCTTCTTTATATATTAAGCAGAGAAAAGGTTCTAAATTAGTTGGGACCTGAATTCTCAAAATTGGTTGCAAAAATTAGAGAAGAAATAAGAAGCAGTGGAGCAGAGTTGTTTAATAAAGACCAATTCTGTAGGCAGCCCTATAGAGCCATTCAACAAGACCTAGGATCAGTAGGACTCTTCTGAGAAAAGCAGCAGCAGGAGTCACACAAAATTTTGAAAAAGCTGCAGTCATAAAAGGCAAAGAATTAATAAAATAAATGAACACATTTATCATTTATCGACATCAAATCCACAAACTGGCTGCACTGTCGAAGATTTGTTCAAAATAATGGGCTACCATTCTGAAACCCTGTCTACTTAACTTTGAACAGCTGCCCTCTCATTAAGAGATGACAACAGTATCAACAGAGTCAAAAACCAAGCACAGACATAAAGTCAACTAAAACTGTGATAACAATTTATTACGGTAGTTAATAATCTACTGAAGTATTAGCTTGACATGTTGCTGTCATACAGATATCTCACAGTATTAAAGGTGCTGATAATAATATGCATTTTGGACTTGGCACTCTGTCCCTCATCACCATGTTTAAGAATTCATAACAATCACAGTGTACTTTGGATTTCTGCAGCTCATAGAACACAACAATGAAAGATTAAGAATCCATTTCCATATTTTTGTTTTGTTTTGCTCTTCTCTGGAATACAGTACAGTTTAAAATATTTATTTGGAAAACATCTATTTTTAACATGCCAAAAAAAGCCAGCTTTCTACCTCCTACCTCCTACTTCCAGCTTCTATTTCTTCTCTATACCATTCTAGCAATTTTTCCTCTCTCAATTGCAAGAAGACTAAGTGGGGAGAGCGACAGCAGAAGTGCCTTGATAAGGTAGCAGTGTGGTAAATACGGCTGAAGCAAAGGAAAATGCATAGAAAGTATTGGGAAAGTTTTTATATTTGTTTTGTTTGTAGTTTTGTTTTGGTTTTAGTTTTTAAGTGTTGTATAAAATACTAATCCAAAAGGCAAGGAAAAAAGATGCAATCTGAATAGTAAGAATATGACTTCATGTAAAGAGAGGGAAAACTTCTGAAACAGCAATTTGAAGAATTATAATAGAGCCTTAGAAATAAAAAGGCTATGATTTTAGGGGAAATTCAGAAAAGAGAGACAAGGTTTTGTGAGTTACAGTAAAATTATTACATTCACTTCTGTAAAGATAGTTAAGGCCATGACACTTATGGGTTGGGTCTTGTAACTGTGGAGTGGAATTCTGCTCAGGTGAATGTAAATGGAATAAGAAGTACTTAAAGCTAAGAGAAGTAGTGGAATGGCTCAAACTACAACAGACTTATTCTTGCTTATCCAAATGGAGAAACAAGAAAGCTGGAGAGGGACTTTTTACAAGGGCATGTAGGGATAGAACAAGGGGAAATGTTTTTAAACTGAAAAAGAGTAGATTTAGAAGGCATTAGGAATAAATTCTTCATTATGACGCACTAGCACAGGTTGTCCAGTGAAGTTGCGGCTGCCCCATCCCTGTAAGTGTTCAGTGCTAGGTTGGAAGGCGTTTTGAGCAACCTGCTCATGTCATTGGGTTGGAGCTACATGGACTTTAGGTCCTTTCCGACCCAAACCATTCTATAATTCCATGAAATAAAAAAATCTTCAGACAACTATTCACTGAAATAATTTATATGAATGTTTAATTAATAGAACCTGTATGAAATCCCTCTGTAAGTAAGTTACATACAAGATCTTAACATTTTAACATTAACATACATACAAGCCTTAACATTTCAGTGGATTACCTGAGTAATGAGAAAGTAACATTATTTCCGTCAGGGATTAAAAATTTCCAACCTGTAACCTGCTAATTTTTTATACCTCCAAATGTTACTCTGGTGTCCTGTTGGATTTCCTTAGAATCCTACCCAGGACAAATGTGTCTTGAAAACAATGACTGGGAAATTGTAAAAAAAAAAAAACCAGTTTGCTTTCTGGATCTTCAGAAATTCAACAGATTTCTTCCTTGCAAAATCTAGAAATAGATGCATGAACCCTAAAGAACTGGAAACCTGGTGACTAAACCCAGGAACACTGCAGACTAATGGTAAGCTGATCCTTTTTTTTCTGCAAGGGAAGCAATATATAATGATAGACATATACTAAGAAGACCTGAAGCTGGAAGAACACCAACTTTTCCCAAATGTTTCTCCTGTAAGAGGTAAATGTTGCATGAAAATACATGTCAGACATGAAAAATACATGAGAAAACAGTAAAAAATCCAGTGTATGTATATATTTGTATATATGCACATGTGCATATACAATGCATGAAAAGTTTAATTTTTGTTAGTCATGTATCATGCAGCTCAATTAAATATTTTATTATCCCTATGTTACCCTAACTTGGTTGGTAGGTTTGGCAGAATTTTGACTTCTCTTTTTGTATTTTTCTTTTCTAAGTAAACATGCCCATCACAACAATCCTGATTATTTGGAGAACAGTAACATTTTGCGTGACATGATCAGCATTTATACTAAATTAGTGCACTAGAGCCCATGAGAAGATTAGTTTTTCATTAGACCTCCCCTGAAAAGCTTTATGACATACTACAAATGTGTAATCACATTGCTTCTGAAATTACATATGATAAGCAAAGTAAATAGGAATGAGGTTACTTCCTCATAACTATCTAGAAGTAATTTAGTGCTGTATTCACAGTCTGTCACAAAGGGGAGGGAAAGGGGATTACCAGAATTACTAGAATAATTTCTCCCTCTTCATCTCTCTCTTTTTTTTTTTTTTTT